>JACSZP010033248.1:0-21822 GCA_016161895.1 Pinna nobilis
ACGGACGACGGACGATGGACGACGGACCACGGACGAAAGGTGATTTGATGAGCCCACCATCAGTATGATGGTGGGCTAAAAACTTGAAGTTAAATATCAATTATGATTAGAATTTAGAGACTACCACATTATTTTTGCAAGGTTAGCAAGTCTGGGAGTGTGATTTGGTTTATGCTCAGCACTAACAGTCATTTAGTAGTATGATATCATTACTTGCCAACACAAACTGTGGCACAGAGCCTTGGGTTTTGAGGCCCCATCTGTGACTTAACCCTTTCAACACCACAGACCGAAATAGACTGGTCTAAGACAACAGAAAAGGGCATTTTAATCTGATACTTGAAAGGATTAAGCACAGTTTTATAACTTTAGTTTTATAGCTGGTTAGTTAATTTTTAGAGGTATACTAATGGTTACTTTTATTTCTGTGAGTACTTTGATTTTTTTCATCATTCCTCTGTCATGCAGATAAAAAAAATAAATGAATGAATCAGCATTGTACAACAACTAGCTGATCTAAAATTGACATTAAGAATATCTCATAAAACATGCTTTACATTTACCTGAATCATTTCCTGTTTTTTTTTTTAACAGAAAGAAAATACAAATGTACATTTGCTCTTCAAAATAATGAATATAGGTTCAGTGTTGAAAAGACATGAGTGAAGTATAGAAAACAAGTGTTTACTGAACAACACAAGTCACCCCTGGAAGTTAGAACTCTACTAAAATTAGGTAAAAGTGAAACAAAAATTAAAACTGGACTTATTACCTATTGATATACAGTCACAATCAAAACTAAATGCGTCAGTGAGACACAATTTCCCCTGCTGACAGCAAAGTTTAAAAACTAAATGCTATAAAATTTTCTAAGACCAAGGGGGTATAACTCATTCCCTCTTGTAACAAAAATTATTCAACACACACCAAATATGATCCTAATCTGTATGTATTCATGACAGGTCTATAGCCTGAAATTCAGTTAGAAATGCCTATACATGACTGAGAAGATGAACAGGAAATGAATTGAATAATAGGACAGTATGATGGAAGGATAGATAGTGGGTGACACTACATGCCACTGGCCATGTTATGGTTGGGCTTAAAAATCACTTCAATATCTGCAAAAGCTGAGAAAAACTTAAAAATTATTAACTTGAACATTAAAAAATGGATTTTTCATTGAACTGAATAACAGAAATAAACTCCTCACAAATAATGACAAAACTGGAGACAGCCATCATAATGCTTTAACATTTATGACATCAGATCAAATGGAGTACTGTATTTGGCGTAACTTTTCTTTCTAAAATGGTTTATATTTAACACATAAAAACATCTGATCTTAACCCTTCCAGCACCACAGACCAAATAAATAGACTGATCTAAGACAATAGAAAACAGGGGTATCATTCTGAAACTTTGGGTTGAAAGGGTTGATGCATCAAAACATTTTCTCTTACCTGAACTGAGGTAGATGATGTAAACACTATGTTATTGACCCATCCCTGGGCACAGTGATTGAGTAACACGGGTAAGGTCAATCTAAAATGGAGGAAAAGTGAATTATGTAAACTGCTTCCTTATTTCAGCCGAATGAAACTCCATCAAAGTTCCCACCTTAAAAGACAATAACTCTTTGATTAATACTTACATGTACTTAGCAGTACTGTTACTTATATGTAACTGTACCTGTCAACATAGGAGTCCACTTTACATAGATTAGCATGAAAATATAGTTCTGAATATCACATATTAAGGTACTAATTGACATTTACAAAAATGAAAATTAGAATTTGAATTTAAATAGAAAAGACCAACTACATGTACATTATTATACGTTTTCTATTGTAAAAGAGAGTATAACATAACAAACAAAACTACTATATAAGAATACATTTCAAGTTGTATAACAGCATACAGATAATGCTGTTGAAATTGTGCTTTTATTTAACCCTTTCAACACCACAGACCAAAATAGACTGGTCTAGACAATAGAAAAGACCATACCATTCTGATATTTGGGGTTGAAAGGGTTAACATCTCAAAGAATCTTTCACTAGTGTGATGGAGACATCACCAAATGCTAGTGAAAGGTTTCAGATTTTAGAGTACACTTGACGTATTGGGCGGCAGAGAAGTGAAGGATCTTTGTTGCGTTGATGTTTAACATCCCACTCAAGAATATTTCACTCATATGGAGACGTCACCGTGTGCCGGTGAAGGGCTACAAATTTTGCCTGTGCTCGGCACTGCTGGCCGTAGAGCAGGGAGGGTTCTTTAACATGCCAACACCTACTGTGACACAGGACCTCGGTTTTTACTGTCTCATCCGAAAGACAGGGACGGCCAACTGTGGAGTGGCGCTGTGCGAATCGAATCCCGGACCCCTCGGCTCGAAGTCAAACACGCTAACCACTGGGCCATGGAGAATCTTTATCTACTGTGATATGAGCCCTCGATTTTTACTGTCTCATCAAAAGGATAAGACAAGACAAGCCAGCTGCCTGCACAGAGGTGCAAACCAATAACCTACTAGTCTATATAAGACCACTCTACTTATAAAGCCATGACAGGTCTGGCATATGAAGCCTTTCTATATTATTAAGATTCGTTAACTGCTGGTTGATGCTACATCAATGTAGAAAGTCAATCATATCTACGCAACATCTAACTAACAATGACACACTATACACTACTTGACAAAAACAAAGGATTACAGCCTATACAGAGAGGAAGGTTTATCTATATCAATCCTTGACACGAGTCCTCGGGTTTTACTGTCATATCTGACAATGCCAAGTTATGTCACTAGTTGGACTTGAATCAATAACATCTGTTCAACAGGTGAAAATATAATCAAACTGGCCATAGTGGCTCTGAACACAAAGTATTGTATTCAATATTTTGATGGATAAGAAGATGCACTTGTACAACATCGTGGAATCACTTTCCTGAAGTTGGCAAAAAAAAGTGACACTGTAGGTAACCCTGGTCAAGCACTTGACTGACAAGTGCATAGTATTTATATATGGTGAAGACATACATGCATCTAATAAAATAGACAAGGATGCAAACTGATATACCTATGTCCAATGAAGAAATTTAGAGGATCAATGCAAACTGTCACAGCACCTGTCCAGGTAAACAAAAAACAAAAAATCAACATACCTCAAATACAAGAAAATCTTGAATAAAAAGATAAGGTATCGTAATAGTCGATATTTAAATGAAATAATGTTTTATCAACATCATCAAGGCTTAAAGGCTGAGTAAAGTCAATTAGGCAGTTCCAATAGATGTTTCAGTCAAAGGGGCATAACTTTCAACAGAAAAAGTATATTAGGTCAAATTCAAACTTAACTTGTATTCATTGGTCCCTGACATCAGTTTAACATATTGATATAACAAAATCTTAAATTTAGAACTGCTTAGTCCCAAGCAATGTTCTGAAAAGTCTAATTGTGTAGCTGAAGCAAAATCTTTCACCTATGTGGAGATAACACTGAATGCTGGTTGTTAGCTTCTTGCTAAATTGTTCCAAACAGGATGACAACATAGAGAATATTTCAAGCTGCACTCAGAACCAAATGTATTCATAGCAACAAAATATGATAAATAGATGCAAATCCCTATAGCACATTAATGACGGTAACTTGAGAGAACACACCAATCGTAGTGAATCGCTGTACATCTGGATCAGGGTGGTTACAAATGGCACAAACAACATCTACAATGTCCACAAATCTGCAAAACAAGAAACAAAAAGGACGTATTACAACAAAGAAATTCTAACATTCATATCTTCTAATGGGTCAATCTGTAATTTTAACAACAAGTATTGAAAATGAATAGAATGATTTTGCTTACCTTTGCTTTTCACCCTGTTCAACATTATTTCAGCTATGTAATGACAGCACCAAGCAGATGAAACATTTATTAATTTTGACTTATGCTATAGACTTTGTTCCAAGTTGTAGGGGATCTTTAACTCATTAAGTCAATTCTTGACATAGAACCCTGGTTTTTACTCTGTTGTCAGAAGAGGACACAAACAAAAATCAGGAATGCTACAGCTCTGACTTAATATCTTGAAGTTCTTTTTAGAGATATGCACATTACTTAAGAACCACAACCAGTTCTCCTATAGTATGTGTGTAGCATATTCTAGAGTTACATATCATATCAGAATAAATTTCCTAATAAAGCACAGGATCAAATACAATTTTTATTTTATTTTCAAAACATTTCATGCAATTTGAAAATGTTCAGTAAGATTTGGAATACATAAGACAGCAAGAACCCAATATGTGACATACAACTTTCAATTTTTTGTTTAAATTTGCTCATAGATAAGGGGGTAGGAATCAATACAACAGAGAATGTCTTGAACAAACGAAATTGCCCAGCTTACTCAAAGTCTTTTCTTTTAAGTTTGGTCATCCTAGCATAGCAATTGTGGTCATGGAAAAAAAACTTCTTGACATTAGTAGGGGATAGAGATGAAGACTTTGTGAGGTGAGCTCACACCAACATTACAGGGGAACCTGTCTTGAGAGACCATCTCTTTTGTCATGGAAATGTGATCTTTAAAGACAGGTCGTCTCTCCTGATAGGTTTTATTTATATGATTTCCTAAAAAGTTTCTAAAGACAGGCAGTCTCTCATCATGACAGTGATCTCTCAAGACAGGTTCCAGTATACATACCCAGGTGTGATCAGAAATACTGTTACAAACCCAGGTGTGATCAGAAATACTATTACACAGCCAGGTGTGATCAGAAGTACTGTTACATACCCAGGTGTGATCAGAAATACTGTTACAAACCCAGGTGTGATCAGAAATACTATTACATAGCCAGGTGTGATCAGAAGTACTATTACATACCCAGATGTGATCAGAAGTATTATTACATACCCAGGTGTGATCAGAAGTACTATTACATACCCAGGTGTGATCAGAAGTACTATTACATACCCAGGTGTGATCAGAAGTACTATTACATACCCAGGTGTGATCAGAAGTACTGTTACATACCCAGGTGTGATCAGAAGCACTATTACATACCCAGGTGTGATCAGAAGTACTATTACATACCCAGGTGTGATCACAAGTACTATTACATACCCAGTTGTGATCAGAAGTACTATTTCATACCCAGGTGTGATCAGAAGTACTATTACATACCCAGGTGTGATCAGACGTACTATTACATACCCAGGTGTGATCAGAAGTACTGTTACATACCCAGGTGTGATCAGAAGCACTATTACATACCCAGGTGTGATCAGAAGTACTATTACATACCCAGGTGTGATCAGAAGTACTCTGTGTTTTTCTCCTTCTCTCTCTGTAGTCTTCCTCCGTCGTATATTGTTGTACAGTGACATCAAAGCCCTTTGTGCTTCACGTGGGATGAATGACTTTGTACTGTTTGGTGTCTCTTTTAATACTGTCCATCTTAAAAAGAATTTGCACAAAATTTTTTATATAGTTCTTTGTAGGATAAACACATACTAATAAAAAGAGAAGAATTTAAAAATGGACAGACAGATGAATGACTTATCTATGAAAACGTGTCCAAATTAGGTGAATATTCAAAGAGCTATGTATGAACATACTAACAAAAGCTTTTCACAAATGATGCCCCTCTCTGTGAACATATTCTTTCTATTGGCTAGTACAAATATTAAAGACTTAATAAACTTCAAAACTGCAGGAGGAGATAGCTAAGCAAACAAGGTATCTATTTAAACAAACACCTTAATGAATGGACATTAATGAATGGACAGACATATGGGCTGACTAAATTTTGAACAACTTTTTCCTTCCCATATGAACATCTACATGTCCCAAATCTATAATTGTACCAAGTTTCATTGAAATCCTCCAAAGGGTTCAGGAGGAGCAGCGAAAACAAAATATTGGGACAGACAGAATGATGAACAGGTTCAACACCATATGCCCCCAGCCATTTTATAGAGTGGGGCATAAAAAGACTGACAAGGGTAAATTTAATGCCTCACTTGCTTGTCATGTTTAATGTAGAAATATTCTCAGCCTTCTAGAGCAAAATTATTTAAAAGAATCTCAATAGCCTTTAATATCAATCATATATGAGTGATTCATACATTGTAAAGGTACTTACTGAATTTGATTTTTGGTCAGGTTGACTAGTGTGTCAGCAAGTTTCTGTTTGTGACTTCCCTCAACTCCACATATCACTGTTACAATAATCTGGAAACAAGATGCAATATTCTAAAATAAAATGTGCATTGTAAACATATAATTAACATCTACACAATATCAGCTTAAATCAATGCTAAAATATTTCACTGTATCATCCTAATGAAAAACAGAAATTGAATTGAAAAATAGGCTGTTTAACCCTTTTAAAGCCTCAAACTATTATGCACTAGTCTAAGACAATAGAAAAGAGCATACCATTTTGATACATGGGGTTGAAAGGGTTAAATCATAATCATTTGGTTAACATTTGAAAACCAGTACATACCTGGGATGGCCTTTTGGTATTCACCTCTACCACCCCATTAGCCTCCTCACTGGGAGTCACCTCTTCAACTTTCTTCAGCAGCACCGGGAACAAAGACTCGTCTACTGGAAGCTGTGAAACACTACTGGCAGCAAGATGTAATAAGAATCTACAACAGAATAAGATCTTATTGTGAAACAATGATCCTCTGGTGCAGGGATAGAAATAAGTGGAGGACCAGTATTATTTAATTCCTTATTTCTACCCCTGCTGGTGACATCAAACAGAAACGACATCTATATACAGTTGTGGGTATTTGTTGTTGTTCAATGTTCTTATTAAGAATCTTCCACATCTACAGAATCCTCACTGTATGCCAATGAAGAGCCATGAACTTTGCCTATGCTCGGCACTTGTGGCCTTTGTACACTGTGGGTTCTTCAATGGGCCAACATCTACAGTAACATGGGACCTTGTTTTTTATTGGCTATCCAAAGGACAGGAAAAATCAGCATCCTTCCCAGGCAGATTTGAATGAACTCACAATCTGAAGGGATTAAATACTAACCAAAAAAGTCACAATGACTCTAAGCCTACACACTGTCAAACTTGAAAGCCTACAATCCTGATTCCCCCCAAAATGTATGTATTGCACATGTAATCAAATAGAATTTGTAAGTGGTACCCTAAGTTCTGTTAGGATCTGACATACTTATTAAGATCTGGAAAAGAGGCTGCAGCTTTGGTAAAACTGGATGGGACACCAGAGTCACATAGGTACTGATTCTGTTGCTGCTTGTGGCTGTAATCAAAAGATACATAAACAATCAAAATTACTGTTTCATTTTTCATACACAGAAAAAATGTCTTGAGAGATGTCCAATTCACAAAATTTCTTTTTTTTTGGACAAATCATTGTTTTGTGGTTTTCTTTCTTAGAAATTGATTTGAACCTCAAAAAAAAACCCCCAAAAAACTCTATATCACACAAGTACTTACAGAACACACAAAGAAAAGCAAAGAGATCAGGGAATACAAGTTCAACAAGAATATGCAAATATTACAAAACACATGTCAAACCTCTGTAGTTAGCCAACTGAGCCGTTGACTAATTTGTTTCATTGTTGACGAAAAATTTTGATCATTGGCTAATTTTGTGGCTACTGTGTTAGGCTTTTTTGGTCCAAACATACATTTATAATAGTATTACACGGTTTTAGATGATTAAGTATAGTGAAACATCGCCTAAAGACCATCTCACTTAAGAGACCACCTTGTGATAAGGATCTTCAAAATTCAGTCTGTTTATCATTATTTTTGGCTAATACAACCTCACTATGCAATCTGACTATGCAGACCAGTATCAGTGAGTTACTTTGGTGGTCTTAATAGCAAGGTTCCATTGTATATTACCTGATATAATGTAACTATTAAATCTAATCAGGAGGTCAGATATTGTTAACTTTTCATATATTGAGCGAATCAAAATTTTGAATTGCTAAAAAAATACTTGAGTGCCTAATTTTTTGGCTATCACTTTTCCGACTCCAATGCAAAACAATAAATAAAGTAGGGCCTATTGTGAGGAGAAACAACTGTTGCTTCTGAGCTATCAGTAATCCTCATTACATAAATAAAGAATTACTTATATGAAGTCAAAAGGTCACTGAGCTTATCAACAAAAACCAATAACATGAACAACAGAAAACTTACAATGAGACAAATGTCCTTGGTAGTTCATCAGTGTTTTGGACAGCTGGTAGTTTTTCATTCTCTTTCCATTGAGGAAGCACCTGAATGAAGTAAAAATCATAACAGTCAATGATTATATGTAGATGAACATTTGAAACAAAAATATCACATAAATCTAAGTAAGGAAACACCTTCTGATTTGAAGTAGATTAGTAATTCTTCTCAATTTTTGTTTTGTTTTTGTTTTATTGTTGCTTTACAGACATTTCCACAATACTTTAGCAACATTGCACAAAATAGTTTAAGGGTCAGGGCCTAATTACACATACAGTCGAACCTGTTTTAAGAGACCGTCCACGGGAAGGAGCAAAAAAAAGCCACATATGGCAGTTGGTCTCTTAATTCAGGTGATTTAAATAGGTAAAACTATTTTTGGAACCACTCATTTAGGTCACATAAGACAGGTTCTCCTTTAATTCAGTGGGTCGCTAAGGCAGATTAGACTGTACTTTCTTAATTGGGCCACTTGTACTGGCACAATAGTTGAGAGTCACAGTATGATCAGCAGACTCTGGCAGAGTTTGAATGCCAAAAGTCTCAAGAATGATAAGACATACCCATAGAGATCTTGATCAGCAACTTAGAGTAGTACATGTTTGATCCTTTCCTTATTTGCTGTAGTAAATATCATAGCTGAACTCACCCACCCCTAAATATATATCTGGATTTGCCTAAATCAGTGAAGTTTTTGAAGAGTCTATTGTTTTCCAGGGGTTTATGAACTAAAGGCTTAAATACAATGTAGTGAGAGACTTTGGAGCCAATCCATTCTTAACAAGGAACCTTGGTCTTTACTGTCTCCTCAAACAGACAAGAAAACTCCATCACCAAAGTACAGCTGGAACTTTATCCCCCTCCTAGTTAAGTGGTTAGCATATTTGCAGTCTAATCATAAGGCTGTGTTTTTGAAAAAAATGCTGTGCCGCTGTTGGCTGTCCCTGTCCTTCTGACGAGACAGTAAAACTTGAGGTCCCAGTATCATGTCACAGTAGGTGTCAGCACATTAAAGAAGCTAAGCTGCGGAGCATAGGGCAGATTTATAGCCTTTCCCCGGCATACGTTGACATCTCCATATAAGTGAAAAATTCTTGAGAGGGATAAAAACAACAATACAGCCAACCAACAACCTCCAGGTCCATCGTATTTTTTTTAGTACAGAGTAACCCGGGTTTCTTCTCTGCTGTTGAAAAAACTGAGTGTACTATATGACTGAACAACTGTTAGACATGGTAAACAAATATTAAACAAGGCAAACCTTTTGATACATCAGTTTGTAGGCTCTGGACTTTGGTACAAAGGTTATGTACAGAACTCCGTCACTGGACTGTAGGAAGTATGGAATGGATGATCTAGCAGCTGGATGAATGTGTATCATAATGACTGAGACAACTCGTGGAGAATTCTACAAGAAAAAATTACACAATTGATATAATAAGTGAGATGAGTACATTGGAACCTCCCTATTAAGACCAACCAAGTGACTGGCTAAAATTAGTCCGATTAGTGAGCTGGTCTCCTAAGTGAGGATGAAATAGGTTTCAATAATTGAAAGATAGACAGAATTTGTATGATCTTAAGTGGTCTGATTAGTGAAGTACAAGTAGTTTCCTAAGTGATACGGTCCATAGGTGAGGTTCTACGGTATGTAATATTTTTCTTATCTTATCACATTAGTTTTTATATCTTAGCCTCTTAATCTTATCAACTACTGTGTTGATTGACAAATGACAATTTGACTTCACAATACTACTGTTTTATTTATGCTTTACATCACTTTCAACATTATTTTACCGTAGTCATATTATAATACTATCAGGGTGATGAAGGGTACAGAAATTGTCACTTATACTAAAGACCTTATCAGGGCTGACGTGGCCTAGTAGTTAGCATGTTCGATTTCTGATCAAGAGGTCCGGGGTCCAAGTCCAGGCCACGTAGCTGTTGCCTGTCCCTGTCTTTTAGATGAGACAGTAAAAACGAGGTCCCATGTCACATTAGGAGTCGGCATATTAAAGAATGCTCTCTGCACTACGACCATAAGTGCCGAGCAGAGACAAAATTGTGGCCTTTCACCAGCACATGGTGAGGCCTCCATATTAGTGAAGGATTCTTGATTGAGACTAAACAATAATACAATTAACTAAAGACCTTAAACAATGCAGTGCTGGATCTTTAGTGAGTTCATGACAGGATGAAGACACTTTTTTAGTCCCCTATCATAAAGCCACACAAGACTTAGAATTTCTATTTTGTCTATACATCTGCCTTGTAGTATAATTTTTGGACTTCTCTTGCTGTAATTACAGATGTTTAGCTAATTTTATTGTAGTATATATATCTGAATGAGTGACGGATTCAAGTTTTGTTCAAGTTGAACTATTTTTAGCAGAGTCATGGCTCATAGAGTTATGCTTTGTTTCTAGGTGGATTTGTATCGTTTGATAATAATACACCAAGTGACCTACCCCATCATAAAAATGTAATGCTTCAATAACTTTGTTGTCCAGGATTAATGGCCCTGATTGAGGACGGTACAATACCAGACATTCTTCATATGCATACAGGTGGGCTGAAAAAAAGAACAAACAAATGAAATAGGTAGTTGGTAATAGTTTTTTTTATGATATAATTTATTTCATTCGATCTTTATTCTAATAAAATCATTTACTATAATTTCCTATGTATTAATTACTGCGACATGTAACCCTCATTGGCTTAAAAAGTCCTATAGTAGAAACAGTCATACTAGACAGTTTTTAAACTGCATTCTGATATTTCATTATAAAACTAAACTGAAAGTAATACCTAAAACAAAAATGACAATTCCCTGATATAATTATTGTAGCCTTAGTAACAATTTGAAAATCACAGATACCAATTCAAGGTATCAATGGCCAGAAGAATGGACCTCTGAAAACCCAGAGGTGGGATCAGGTGCCATGGAGGAGTAAGCTTCCCCTGCTAACTGGTCGCACCCAAGAGTTTGACAGTCAAATTCTGACGAAATGATTGTAAACAAATTCACATCAAAACTGACGGGAATAATGCAGAACTTTGTTATACCTTCTATTGCTGGGCTGCAGATTGGTCTGTCGGTGGCAATGTGCACAGTCTCTCCTTCCAACAGCAACTTTCCGTATTTGTCCAGTTTTGTAAGTCTGATTTGCATTTCACTAGATGGTAATTCAGGTACGCTTTTTACCTATATGAAGAAGTAGAAGAGGTAAATTAAAACTTGGCTTAGTGCTTAAATGGAACTAGAGTGGAACCTGTTTTAAGAGACCATCCAAGGGAAGGAGCAAAAGGGTCACATATGACAGGTGGTCTCTTAATTCAGAAGATTCATATAGGTAAAAACATTTTTGGAACCACTCTTTTATGTCACATAAGACAGGTTTTTTTTTTTAATTCAGTGGGTCATTATGGCAAGTTAGACTGTAATTCATGTACCACATGATTTACAATAGTTTGTATGGAACAAATATCTCTAATTGTGTTGATACATAACTGTACCTCAACTTCCCTCTAAAATGATGATATCACAGGATATTAACTTCTGGCGTCATTCCATCACTACTACAACTCATAGCCCTGCACAAAAGTTATTGGCAGGGGCGTGGAAATATGTGTTTTGGGCACTTGTCCTTGGGCAAGTACATATGGAAAATCAACTTGCTCAGAACATGAATTAACTTATCCATGTCACGACAAGTTGTGACCCCTTAAAGTACTACTTGTCCATGGGTGACTAAAAAGCAAATATTCACTTGTCCGAGTGTCCAGCATAACAGGATGTGTAAGTCAGGCATGCTATTTCCATACCCCTGATTGGGTATCATGTTGTGTACATGAATTAGTTCCAATTCACTGTTTATGATAATCCCAAAGTGAATGCAATTTCTTCACAGTCTCATGATTGCAGCTAGCATGTGGTTACCAAGTAAAGAGCAAAATCATTTACTATGGTTAATTACAAAAAAATAAAAAAACACAAAAAACGATTGACAGAAATTACTTCCTTTATAATATTTTGAAATCCTGTTACTATCAATAGCTCACATCAATTTCTCATAATGAATAAAACCATACAGACATGAATAAAACAATGCTGCATGTAAACACATATTTGTGTTTTAATTTTGATGTAATGGAGGATAACCATAGCTTTGATAAAGATAGCATGAAGTTTGCGCGTATAACTCTACACTTACCGACCATGAGAGATATCGTGGAATACTAGCTGTCACAAGAACTACATCACTGTTTATCTTTTGTTTTCCATCTGAAATTACAACATGGTAGACATTTTCATAAATAGAAAGAAACCAAAGCTGTGTGATATCATTGATAGGATATGATGATTGATTCTATTGGTAATCTGAAATTGACAGCATCATCAAAAGTCACCATCAGATCCTGAATTTTGTCCTACTCAGGAAGCAAATCAAAGAGTACCAATTTCTGGTTTTGCTGTTTGTTTTTGCTTTACGCCACCCTCTTCAATCTTTCAGTCATTCGATGGCGGCCAGTTTTATTGGTGCCAGTTACTTATGTACCTGAGAAGAGACCACCGGCCTTCCACAAATAAATTGGCAAACTTTCTCACACAAGCAACTTAGTTCCAGCAGGACTCAAACCCGAACTGACTAAAAGTGAGAGACTGAGTGGTTAACAGCACAATGCTCTGACCTATTTGGCCATGGAAGCCTCTCCGGTTTCATATAGATTTATAGAAAGAACACAAGAGATGCAAGTAAGCATTCAATCATATATTACAGGATGATACCGGGAAAATCCATTTTTACATGTATGTCATTAAAAATAATGATGGTTTTAAATCATTTGGTTTTTTGCATCTGATTACAAAATGATTATTGATAGTGATTTCAAACCAAATGTTTATTACTATGTGCTATGCATTTACCAGGTGTGCAAGGAATCTAGATTTAGAGAGCTATATCATGATAACATATCAAACTACTGATGTCTAAATCTAGACATAATACCGGTACCTGATACAGGGGCCGTGTGGCCAAGTGGTTAGCATGTTTGTCTTCAGACCAAGAGAACTGGGTTTTGAGCCCAAGCCACGTTGCAGTTGGCTGTCCCTGTCTTTTGGATGAGACAGTAAAAACAGAGGTCCCATGTGACAGTGTGTGTTGGCACGCTAAAGAACCCCCATGCTCTACAGCCATAAGTGCTGAGCATATGCAAAATTTGTTGATCTTCACTGGCACATGATGACATATCCATATAAGTGAAAGAATCTTGAGTGAGATGTTAAACAACAATTCAACCAACCAAACAATACCTGATATAATAATAAAGTAGTGATACTGGTTGTATCTAATACCTCAACTGTAGCTTTAACTGCTCACATGCCATTTTTGACTCATACTAATGACTCTATTGCAATAAAGGAATTTAAACCTATCAACATGTGCTATGTGATACATGACCTTGGTTTTTACTGTCTCATTTATGGGACAGGAAAAACCAGCCATACCTCTACTGAGACTCAAACACCAAACCACATTGTTCAAAGGCTAAAACTAGTCAGTTTCATTTACATTATTGTGATGTGAACTAACAATGTGCAGTTTTGTAATTAATAATCACGTCACATTTTCATTTTTGTGTAAAGAATGCAGGCCATACATAGGACATTTCTTAGCCTAAACAATGTCACACTTTACTGCTGAAGAGGAATCTGCTAGTGAACTAGGAGAAATTAAGACATGAGGGCTCATGTGTGTAAGTACAGTCGAACCTAGATATATTGAAACGGAAAGAGAATGAATTTTCTTTTCAAATAAACAGGGTTTTCAAAAGAACCAGGTTAAAATTAAATAGTAATAAAGTGATTTTGCAGGGAAATCAAAATCATTTTAAATTAAGGGGGGTTTCAATATATCAGGGTTTGACACAAGTGGGTTCCACTGTAGTTATATGTGGATAACACCTTTAGCTTCCAAAACTAATTTTCTGTGATGGTTGTTTATCATAAATAAGGTTTTACTTACCCTTGACTTTTAGTGCATCACAAAATGAAGAAAAAAAGGAGTTTCAAAAATCCACAAAATTTAGACAAACAGATCAGTTAGAAAAAAAAATCAAATTTGATAAACTACAAAAAAAAAAAAAAACACCTTTTTAGATTATGAAAAGTACTGACTAAAGATTGAGGAACTTCTTGTATGAGACATTTTTCTAGGTAGACTAACTTTCTCCAAAAGTTACCAGTATGTATTTTCTTTTTATCCATTATAGATAGAATAAGCCTCACAGTAGACAATATTTTGTTACAGTGATTACATTGGGTGTTTTATGCTACTTTCAACTACAGCTAATTTAGAATCATTGGTAACTTTATCAAAATCGATAAACAAAACAATAGTCTATTTATGAGTAACTCTTGTACAAAAAAAATTATGCTTTATACTAATTCAAGGTGTTTTGCAATTTACAAGGTATAAACCTTACTATGTTATGCTATATCGTATATTGTATGACAAAAGTACTAATCAGTTCTATTCCACTAATAAAACTGCAAATGCACATAATTTCAATGTACTGTGCAATACTGAAACAACAGTAAGAGTTATTTGTCTTCTTCTTGATTTTTTTTTATGTGAAAATGACAAAAAAGTACTAAAATTATTACCTTCTCGCTGTATTCTAATAATGGAGTCCTGGAAAACCTCAGAAAATGCAAGTGAGCCTAGAACTTTGCCAGAGACTTGTGAACTTGGGATGTCATGCAAGATCATACTGACTGACTTCAACATGAGATTTGGAACACCTTCTTCAATTGAATGAAAGCTGGAAAAAAATTATGCAAAAAAAGATAGGACAAAAAGTAAATATAGATTTAACATTGATATACATATAGTAATAAAAGCATGTATAGTGCATAGTAGCACTATATGAACCATGCAATTTGGAATAATAGACAAATAATTTCACCTTTTAGATTTTCTAGACAAACATTTTAACCTTTTTATGTTCTATCATCCATTGACATCAGCAGTAAAATAGCAGTTTTAATCTTTAAAATTCAAAAGAGCCTGCTTAACATGGATGTGCTTTCATTTAAACATTTAGCTTTTATTTTAAATGAATCATTTGAATTATCAAAACATACTTTTTAGTATGGCTAATGAAATTCAAAATTTTGTTCCAGCAAAGTATGTCTGGAAGGTAAAGTGCTTGGATTATTGGGGTCCAGTTTTTCAAGTTCAGATATGACTGAAATGCGTTTATCTCCCGAATATTCCCTACTCTGAACAAGGTCTTTGTCAAAGACTTTGAATACATTTTACAAGATGACCACACTTATAATTTGACTAATTCTGATATTTAAGTCCTGCAATCTTTTGGTTCATTTGCATTTTAGCTAAATGTAATTTTATGTATATCAAAGCTACATATAAGATTTAATTGATACCTCCTCACAATTCATGGTACGTGCAAATAATTAAATTTTATAAATTTCCGAGGATTTCATTGGTTAACAATCCAGAAAACACTCGGTTCATACTTCAATGACCCGAACGCAAGTTAAGCCTCGCCTAATGCGCGACTGTTTGTTTGATTATATCATTTTCGAAAAATTTCAAAAATTGGCAAAGTTATTACCAAAATTTAATTATAAGCATTGATTCTATATTTTGTCTGGTTCACATCGAAATGAGCTGAATGAAGACAGTGCACACTTTTGTGTAATTTGCTTTGTGATTAAAATATGTGCACAGTCTTCATTTAGGTCATTTTGCAGGGAACTGGACAAAATATAGAATCAATGCTTAACTGTCTATATCCCAAACTAAGATCAACGGACTGCTTTACATCTTGGACATACACTGTGCATTGTACCTGAGTTTTATTTTTGCTATGGTATTGTTGTTTAACGTCCCACTCATGAATATTTCACTCATATGGAGACGTCACCGTGTGCCAGTAAAGGGCGAAAAATTTTGCCTATGCTCAGCACTGCTGGCTGTAGAGCTGGGAGGGTTATTTAACGTGCCAACACCTACTGTGACACGGGACCTCAATTTTAACGTCTTATCCAAAAGACAAGGATGTCCAACCATAGAGTGGTGCTGCGGGAATCAAACCCCAAATCCTTCGATTCAAAGTCGAACATGCTAACTACTCGGCCATTTTCATGTATCTAAAATTAGAAATCATCTCTTTTACACGTCAAACAAATAGTTCTTATTTAGCACTTACAGCCAAACCTGTCTTTTTTAACTGTCTTATCTGATGGACAGGAGCAGCCGAATGCAGCAAGGGTCAGATTTGAACCTACAACCCCATAATCAGAAGGTGAACACGTTAACCACTTAGTTGGAGGACATGACAACCCATAAGCTTAGTGGAGAAATACACACTATTTTTCTTACTTATGTAAACAGGGGTCTCCGTGGCCGACTGGTTTGTGTGTTCGACTTCGAATCAAAGGGTCCGGGGTTCGATTCCCGCAGCACCACTCTACAGTTGGCCGTCTCTGTCTTTCGGATGAGACAGAAAAAACGAGGTCCCGTGTCACAGTAGGTGTTGGCGTGTTATTTTACTGAGGTCCTGTGTCACAGTAGGTGTTGGCAAGTTATTTTACTGAGGTCCTGTGTCACAGTAGGCGTTGGCACATATAAGAATCCTCCCTGCTCTACGGCCAGCAGTGCTGAGTACCGGCAAAATTTGTTGTCCTTCACCGGCAAACGGTGACGTCTCCATATGAGTGAAATATTCTTGAGTGGGACGTTTAACAACAATACCATAACATATCATCTTTCACTTTCAAGACCTCAAGGAATCATAGTAAAGAGCTTCAAATTTTGTCAAGTGCTCGTCACTTTACTCAGCTGGGGATTTGTAGCATGATGATATCTACTACTGTAAATCCAGAAATTTGGCGGAACTTTATTTTGGCGAATCGGTAGTCATGCAATTATCCAGACACTATATTTTCGCATGTTTGCTTGTTAAGTACTCTATGTTTATGTTGTATTGAACATTTTTTTAGGGATTGGATATTAAGCGATACTTTTATTTTTGCGAGTTAGTGCTCTCGCGTAATTATGCGAAAATAAAATTCTCGTGAATATAACCGGATTTACAGTATGGTGCTATACTTAGGCTATTGCGTTTCTCTACGAGAGGAAATGCACACTTTGCCCGTCAAAGGTTGCGAATATATACATAGATACTCGTAGAATCTGGAAACGCCATGTAGATACACATGCTTTCACCATGATACCCATGGTATGATGATGAAATCTGAACAAAATCGAGCAAAACGTATCTCAGCATCAAAAACCATCTAGTACGCATGTGCTGGTGGATTTTGCACAACGCACAGCATTCATATTTGCTATTCAGGTTTCGACCTACATGCTTGCAAACATATTTTCCAATTGTAAAATGGGCAGTTCCTATCGAAATTCCTTAGTGACATTTTAGCTGTTTAGGATGAAATTCTGAAAATGCAAGAAACTAGGACTTTAGTTGTTCTTTCCGGGCTATCAATATACAGTGAAATCTCGCCTAAAGACCACCTCATTTAGGATACCACCTCACTAATCAGACCAATAAAGACCATCAAAATTCAGTCTGTCACTAATCAAGGCTATTTCAATCTCATATAGGAGACCACCTCACAAATAAGACATATTTTAGCAATTTTCTTTAGTGGTCCTAACATCAAGGTTCCACTGTGAACGACTTTTACTAGTATGTATTATACCCGGTATGCATGTAGTCTGATGTTAAAATAGTTTACTTTGGTATCATTTGTCTGTGTGTAGGGAGAATAGGTTCACGGGTACTATAATTTATCTATCCCAGGTGTATTTACTTCTCGTATGTTTGTAAAGCAAACAGAACAATGCTTTTTATGGATATATAATACATGTACATGTATATATAAAATCTCGACGTATAAATCAATCAAAATATATTGACGCTATCATGGCACATGTTCCCACCGCTGGCCTTAATAACGTTCGTGTTTTCTCTGTATTGGTTGTATTTGTGCATTGTCTTATGGGATACTTTCCTCGGCGTGTATCATTTCATATGGGGCTCACGGCGGGTTAAACTGGAGGACAGGGAGTGCTTACTCCTCCTAGACACCTGCTCCCATCTTTGGTATATCCAGAGGTCCAAGTTTTTCCAACTCTTTGTTTTGTATTTCCTATGAGGGTTATACGCTAAATCAATGTTCGTTACCTTTATTTTTTTCTCTACATTAAATTTTTGACAAAGCTTTACTGTTCATTGATATCAAACGTGTTTGTGCTCTTGTTTCCTTTTAAAGTACATATGGTGTCGGCGCCAACGCTTTTTGTCAATATTCAGTCTTTCTATTTGCTGTATAAAACGCAATTTCGTGACCAATTCATGTGCGCTACATTTGTTTCGTATGGGTCTCGTAGATTTGAATTCAATTTTGTTTTATTCATAATTTTATCTAGAAACAACGTCCGCAGTGAATACTTCAAATGTACTGTTGAACAAGGTCGCCGGTGATGACACTTCATAATGGTTGAAGGAAGTCATCCTAGGTGGTTTCACATGTATTGATATACAATGCACATGATCATCCACGCCAATTTAACATCTAAATATCATATAGACGCAAGGCAAAGTGATGAGTTTACATGTACTTTTAGATCAGGTCAACCATGGCGAGGGTATCAATTGCCAAAAGAATCAGTAGGAATATAAGACGAACACGGACCCCCTCTGACAATCCAGAGGTGGGATCAGGTGCCATGGAGGAGTAAGCATCCCCTGTTGACCCGTCACACATACATGTATAATGATTTTAAATGTAGCCATAGATCGTATCATACATGCTGAATTTGGAAGCCGTTTTAAGTAAGATCAGCCATGGTGATTATACATACTAGTACATCGGTATTCATTGTCACCAATAGACATAATGATTCAACATGTTTTACGTTCAACCTTTCATCTTTAGACCCTGAAGTCATGAGTCCGAACCCTGACGATGGCTTTTGGATTTTCCTGTCCTTCGTATGAGATAGTAAAACAGGTGTTGACGCGTTAAAGACCCATCACTGCTCTTAGTGTCGAGTACAAGTCAAAATAATAATGATAAGAAAACACCTTCACCGGCATTCGGTGACGTCTCCATATAAGTGAGTGGAATATAAAACACACATAATACCGACAACAACAGCAACCCCTCTAATTGCGAGATCACAAGATTTGTGCTCGATACATCATAGCTTAACTTCCGGGTGCAATATGGCCTAGGAAATGAGTAATCAAACAAATAGTAATTCAAACACATCGCCCTTTGGTTAAATATTTCAAAATTATATGACCCGTACATAAGCCTATTTAAGTATCGCTGTGAGTTTCTAAAATATTGTTCAGAAAAACACTTTCCCGTTGGCCTTAATTTGACCTGAATTGATGTACAGCTTTCTCGAGATAACTTCCTGGATCCATGTATACAGACGAGATAAATACATGCATACAAAAGGCATTTTAGTGTGGATACATGTATTGCAGGGGGATTTTATGGGAATACAATTAGGCTTTCGGCGTGATGTCTTAATAAATATCAAGTGCATTTATCATATGAATGTTCTAAGTAGAAACGATTACAGTAGATATTCTGTTTGTCAAAAAAAAAAGTTATGAAATGCAGTTTGGCGTCACCTAAAGACAACCTCAGGAGGAGACCAACTCTTAATATATGCCATAAAACATATTAATCTGCATACCAATTTTCTAGCTTTTATCTCCTGCAAACCTACAATTATTCGCGAGAGAGTATTTTCGCGTATTTTGTGGGCATAGGTGACAACCCTGTCAATAATTCAATTGTGGAATATTTATAAATTCACTTATTTTGCGAGTGAGAATCCTGACGTAATTACGCGAAATAAAGAATCTCGCGAAAAAACTGGATTTACGGTACCTCACTCGAAGACCATCTCACTAATCAGACCAAATTTAGCCACTCCCTTGGGCATCTTAATAGTGAGGTTCCGCTGCACATAAAATTATAGTTTACATTATTGAACAAAAGTCAAAACATATTTATTAAATTTAACGACAAAAAATGAGATGAATCGTTATACACATGTAAATGTAATGCGTTTTCGTCTGTCGATACACATGTACTAGCAAGCATTTAAACAGGTATTTAGGGACAGGAATGTATTTCGTTTGTTTGCTTGTGTTTTTCTACTTCTTGTTTAAGAAAAACATATCCTTTTAGGTCATGCCCCGTTTCGAATGGTATATCTTAATTTTTTTTTCTCGAAGAAGAATAGAACGACACAAACTATGACACAAAGTGACTTGGTAGTGTTGGTCTGATTACTGAGGTGGTCTGTCCTAACTGAGGTTGAAAAATCCTTGAAGAGTAATAGACAGATTGAATTCTGATTGTCTAATATTGCTCTGATTAGTGATGTGTGACGGTCTCCTTAGTGAGGTGGTCTTTAGTAGAGTTTCAGCTTTACTTCGCCGACTAATTGCGTCTTAACGCAAGAGTTCTACAAAGGTAATAAAAAACGACATATTAACATTATTCTAGGTTGTTTATGTTTAAGGTATAAAATTGTACGTGCAGGTAACTTTTTACCTGCTGAGATGCAATTTACCTATGTGCAGGTCAATAGATTTGATCAGGTAATGCAGCGACCTGAATGCACTATTTTTACCTTGGTGTGTGCATTAGTGATTCTTTATCGTGTTTTCTCATCTTCTACAGGTAGTTTGTTTTCCTCTCACCTGCAAACATAGCAACAGACACAAAAAGGAAGCCATTATATTGGACTGTCGATTCGTTGACACAAAATTAAAAACGAAAGACAAACATATCACTCACTTTTGTCCAACAGGAAGAAAATTAGAAAGTTATGAAACGAGCAAAGTCACCAAACA
Source organism: Pinna nobilis (assembly GCA_016161895.1). Classification (NCBI taxonomy): domain Eukaryota; kingdom Metazoa; phylum Mollusca; class Bivalvia; order Pterioida; family Pinnidae; genus Pinna; species Pinna nobilis. Next base: position 21,180 of record JACSZP010033248.1, read on the forward strand.
CAATAACAAATCACCAAAGTATAATACCAGATTGTATATTTAGTGTAAACTGTCTTAGTGACTTAATTATGTAAGCGACTGTCCGTCTAATTTGACCTAGCTAGCTACATGTACAATGCACATGCAACCAATATTGTTTTCAAGCAGGGGTGACTCGATTTTAGCTACCGTCTGCCTTATATGACTACAAACAATTAGTTTTATTGTCGTTACTATTTGAGATGACATTTGTTTTGGCGACTTTGATATAACCTATGGTTGGAAAATTGTACCGAGAAATCCATAGATTCGTACGTTCTTATATTTGTAGATCCTCTATCAATATCTGTGTAACAGTGAAGTGTGAAGAAGACGTTTTTTCATATTGTACACACGATATATCCTTTACTATAGTATTATAGAAGGTAACCTATATCAAGAGACCGCCTTTCATTTATGACCAACTTTGCATAGTTGAAAATAGGTCAGAATAGATCTACCAGCTTTTGTTTGTTTTCGTTGATACATTACGCACTTCAATTACCTAATTTGTATATTGCCATGCATTTTGATAGGACCCCCATCACACAACGAAACAACCATGTGTGTTTTGTGACCTACTCAAGAATATTTCACTCATATGGAGACGTCACCGTGTGCCGGT
>JACSZP010033252.1:191-12751 GCA_016161895.1 Pinna nobilis
GTCATCAACCAATCAGATTCTTTCATTCTAATTGGAGGTATAATAAAGACATTTGGTGAACATTGGATAAACACGGACCTCTGAAAACCCAGAGGTGAGATCAGGTGTCATGGAGGAGTAAGCTTCCGCTATCGGCCGGATTTAAGCGCAGTTTCGGAAATTGATTACGGGAATACTGACAACATAACAGGTACCTATAAATTACGAACCAAAACAATATAAAACGAAAACAAAACAAAACGAATAAAGTTGCTTCTGTTTACATGTATTTTCGTTTCACTTCTGTTTTGTTTTGTTTCTTAGTTTACATATGCCCGCAAAAGACTTGTTATGAAAAAAAAAACCTGATACCAATTATTTAGTATTCTAAATTACTGACGCATGATGCATAATTATGACGCATTTAGAGAAAGAAAAATATAGGTAATGTAAACTGAATCAAGGGTCAAAAGTCATCAACCGTACAACATTTGGCTGTATCGTCTAAAGATTGTTGGAACTTCGATAAATTCAATTACAGGTACTCTAGCAGATAATTTCAATAACCGGTTTGCTACTCGTGAATATCAGGAAATATCGTAGATGAAACCCTTACAATGATCATCAAGAAAATGTCATAGTTCGAACTCATTGATAGAGATGATCCGTGAAGCCTCACAAGCGTGAAAAAGAATCCACGAAGAAAGATCTACTGGCGAGTACAGAAGAAAAAAAAACTTGTTTACAAGTTAGACAATTAGGAATCATACATTTCCTCCATTGCGCCGACCATATTCTGATTTTCTGTGCTGAACTGACTCAGGTCAGGGACGCTGGTCAATCCACTTCTGTATATGTGGCTGTGAAAAAAAAAATAAAAGGTTATTCATTTCTAAAAGTTTAATATTTTTTAAAGATTACTGCACATGTCCACAAGTTTGGATTTGTATATGCAGTGTATATGTATTTGAAAATACCGTTCGCTTGAAATACCCTCGGTAAGAAAAAAATGACTGTTGGTTAGGACAAAGGGATGATAAAGTGAATTCGGAATATTCCCAGTATTGGAAATATTTCGGTATATTTACTAGAAAGTTGCGAGGCGTAGAATTTAGACACCCACTTCATAACACAGAATTATGGAATGTTTAACAATATTAATTTCTTGCGATTTTGAGAAATAAAGTCTCAGGTCAATACAAAAGATTAAAAAATCAGATATTCAAAGATTGTCTCCGGCTAAATAGTACATGTATTACATATTCTTAGGCGATTATATTAGTTTTTGATATAAAAAGGCGATTTTTTAAAAAAGTAATTGATATGCACAGTTACATTATCAGCTTTCGACAATTAATTAAAGAGAATGCCAGATTCAAGCTTGTCTCAAATGATCTTGATTGACCATGTAACGCCTAATATAAATCAGTCAACAAAATCTGTCTGGAGTACAATGTCTTATCTTGATTCTTGGTGCTTCCTTTGAACTTACAATGCATATCTGAGGTATTAAAAATCTCGTTCAACAACAGTGAGGGGCATATTTTACGTCACGATAGGTCTTTGATGGCGTCATAATGGTCCAATAATTAATACATATTCATTTCCCTATAAATATACCTCTGGAACAACACATCATTTAATCATCGCTCTATTCAAATTGTTGGACAAGGTAAACAAATCAATTATCAATCATTGATTCATGCTTTATTGTACACTCATTTATAAGAATGCATTAGGTAATAGAATTAAAAAAAACAACACATTAATCGGTGTAAATAATTCGTATTATATAATTCACCTTCTTGATTAATAGTCTACGCCGTAAGTTGATCTTAGCTGCTTCTAGTATGCAAAGACTGACTTATTTCTTAACTGAAATTGATTAAGTGTTCAAAGGTGCTTACAGTGTATCCAGGACTTTAAAAGTACCAAATACTCCACGACCAATCTTTGTCAAACGTTCACAGCCGATCAGTCCGCTGAAAGAAATCAACTTGTTTTGCTTATATGACGTCATGATTTAAAAGAGATATAAAACTCTTTATCCACTAGAAAATGGGAATGAAATATTTTGTCCAAATTTATGTGGTCTGTTAAAAAATACAGATAAATCAAAACGTACTTAGGTATATCTTGCAGTCCGGACGCAAACTTGAAAATGGATATGGATATTGTCTCAATATGAGAATCATTTCCTAATCCGAATTGGATGGGACCAGGTGTCCGGAAGCAGTCAGATTTGATTAAGTCCTATTCTTGGCTAGATCCGAGTAAGTGTTGTACAGTCCGACGTATCCCGGCAAATGATTCGTATTTGGTATTCACATACAATCATTAATCCATACAAGAGAGGCAGTAACAACAGATACGTGTTGTACAAAAGCAATAATCAGGATGACATGCATTAAAACAAAATATTAAGTTATAAAAATATCATGAGCGGCGTCCTCATAATAGGAGAGACGCATTGGTTTTGAAGTGTTCTAACAATAAATCAGTTTAATGCAAAAGTTCTGTTAACAGGAATCTGTTAATTCAATGCGAATAAAAACTACAGATAATGGAATGAAATATCTGCATACTTTTAAGTAACATGATCATGTGTAAAAAATAAAGTGTCAGCGATACAGAGTAACTGTGGTAACAGTAACTGGATATAAAACTGCTTTTGCAGGCCAAAACTTCACATTTAAAAGTAATTTGTTGGACACATATATCTATTTTCGAAATACATATAATATATTACTGAAATTGTTGCAATTACTGATATTGACTTAATAGCTAGATATTTAGTTGAATTATGAACATTGTCTTTTATGAAATTACCTATACGACTGGTTGAGTGGCTGCACCAAAACAAAAACTGGCAAATAATCACATTTACAGTACCGACGGGTCGGGGGGTTAGGGTGGGGGTGGGAGGGGGGGGGGGGGGGGGGGGGGGGGGGGGGGGGGGGGGGGGGGGGGGGGGGGGGGGGGGGGGGTTGGCTAGATATATTTACTGATATTGCATGTTCATGATTCAGTCTACCTCACATATTGTTATTTGTTTATAAATGGAGATTTAGAACTGCCGGGGTGGTCACACATATGATTATTCCGAATAATAGAACAACAATCGCAATCACTTTTACTATAATCGAATTACTATTCCTCGGTAACCTTTTTTTCATAGAGCAGAGGCAAAATGAACCCTCAAATACTTACATAATTCTCAGATGCTTTAATCCACCAAAGCTCCCAGGTTCAATATTTTCCAGCATACACGACTGTCTCGAATCTCTGAAAAAACTATAGAGATTGTTCGGTGTTATCGTTCTGGTCTGAAACATTGTACTAATAACTATCTGTGACATAAATTCCATATGCTGAGATCAGTCAATATGATTACCTTTTGTTAACCATCAAGAATGTAGACTTCAGTTATAAAAAAAGAAATACAAACGGGAAATTCAGTTTAATATCTAACAGATGTCAGAGCGAAATCATTTTACAAATGCAGATTGATATATCATAAAAAAAATTTATGGAACTTTGGGCATTGACATTTGGATAACGTTCCTCTCCGGTGAATTAAATTTTGACTAAAAGCTTTGGAAATGGCGCAATGCGTTTACCATTTTCATTATCGATAAGCCTGAGGTCAGGTACTTTTTTTAGGATAGAATTCTGATAAAAACATGTCAATTATTATATCCATGTAAATATATTGGTAGTATTTATCAGATGAATTTAGCAAAAATTACTTTCTATGGGATATTCCTGTCTACAAATATTTACTTGTTTGTACATAACATTGGTTTATTAGAGTTACGCGTCATTGTTCATAAATGATTTGCATAGATATACACAGCTCACTGTCAAGTAACGTAATCTGCAGTCTATGGTACCGTTTGTATAGACAATATTCATTATAGGAAAATATTCGGTATATAATATTTGTTAAACAAGAAACTCTCTCTCTCTCTCTCTCTCTCTCTCTCTCTCTCCATTGAACATTTATTTCATTATATCCGTTTTCGGATATAGATTTCACAAAAAGGAAGGACAATTACTTTTTATAACGGTACGACTGCTTTTATCCCTAAAATATGTCAATTAAATAGAGGGTCCCGTGTCAAAATATAACTTCTTGAAAATGCCTCTCTACATCGATAGAGTACTTTGCAAATAACAAAGTATAGAAATTAGCTGCAGGGGTCTGGGAATATGTGTTAATGCACTTGTCCTTGGGCAAGTAGATTTTAAATATCTACTTGCCCAGAGCATAAATTAACTTGCCCGTATCATTATAATTTGTGACCTCCTTTAAAATACAGCTTGTCCATGAATAACTAAAAACCACAAATTCACTTGTGTGAGTGCCCCTCGTATCGGGCCATGCAAGGCCAATAGCATATGCTATTTCCACACCCCTGCAACTTGATGCAGGCTAGATATAAATTATATGATACATATATTATTAGCGACGCAAAAAACTGATGAAACCATCTACATTCTTTTATTATATGACAGTGATCGAAATGTAACAAAGCGACAAAACACCTTAGTCATGCTGTCCCGATCTGTAAATTATCACCAGTACTTGTATGAAAGGACATGTTTTGAATAAAAGTTACCTGAATATAAACCCTATACAAAGCATATCAATATCAAAGGATATTTTACTGACAAGAATTGACGCCAACGCGCGTGATATTACTTGCATAGCATTTAGGTCAGCAAACCTTAACTGTAGTCTTCAAGAGAATAAGACTGAGCAACATTGACAAATTTCTCAGTTCCATATCTAAGCAACTAATCCATGTACAACGTCATGCCCGATAACGTTGTGCGGTACTAGTATCTTCGATTCTGATGAAATGCACCTCGACGTACTCTTCACTTTTAAATGACGTTATCGCGTTCTAGCGTCATTTTATCACTGATAGAAACATTATTCCCACACAAGCATTATTGTGTATTATGTGGTACATGATTCAGTCCCATTTTTCAGTTACACATCTAGGCAAAATATTGTTGAATTTTATGATATGTATACATGAGAGGACAGGGAAAAGAAAAGTCAAAGTCAGAGATAGTACAGCTAAACCAATGACGAACAGCTGCTCAAGGGATTAAAAACGGCTGTTTGAGAGGACTGGCTGTCTTAAACAATGATTCGTGAAATTCCAAACTTTATTCGACAGGCTGTAAAATGACCATTGACTTGATGTGGCAGCTAGGTCAGGTTTGACTGTATAATCATACTGATTTTGAAACTTTGATACAAAGAGTACTTACATCTGTTTCAAATCCGGAAATGACGTAAACGATCCCTTCTGCAGCGATGATATTGAAGTCCCGCTAAGATATCTGTCAATAATAAAATTATTCCTGTATTCGTATAAAATATTGGTAAAACTAAGCTATCTATTAAGAATAAAATTTCCCTATATTATAGAATGTGCGTGAACCTATGTTCCTGTGAGATATGAAGAATGACAGTATGGACTGGCTCAAACTTCGTGAGTTAAGCTACAACACAGTCTAACCAATTTTATCAGATCATCCAAGGGAAAGAGAAAAGGGATACATATGACAAGTGATCTCTTAATTCAACTGATTAACTAGAAAAAGCAATATTTGGAACCGTATATTTAGGTCACAAAATGCAGGTAGTCCTTTATTTTAGGGGGACTCTAAAACAGGTAAAACTGTAATAACAAATCCTTTGAATTTTTGTAACAAGATGATGAATTCTGTAGCACAAATGATCCTTTCCCTGTTCTGAAAACATATAAACAATGTGAAAGTAAGGGGAGAAACAATGAGCAATTTGGATATGACAGAACATATAGTCTTCGCGTTGTCAGCGTTCTTTCCATTTCGCCGATTCATCAAATAAATTGGATCCTAATTAAAGTACAGGGCACAATCGATGGGAATTCATCGCTGACTGACCATCAGAGAGAACAAACAAATCATTCTCAACGATTTGTAAACTTATTACCCATAATGAATGAGTTAAGATGCAATATCACACAAAACGAAGGGGGATTTCGTTCAAAAATGGTCATTATCGCTTCACTGTCATTCCTGGTGTGCGATCTTTTCCCCAGTAACAATGTTGTTTGAACAGTTTTTCACTCATTGGGATCAAAATAAATGACGGGTTGTTATAGTTATTGTCACAACATGGAATAATGAAGATAATGAGAGAAGCCAACTAGTGAAATAATGTTCGTAGCTTATATTTTAAAATGAAAGGATAAAAATTACATGTAACGGTTTCCGAATACACAAAATATACCTAGTACTTATATGGTATATTAAAAACATATATTTTGTAAAATAAGTACTATTTGCACAAATTATGCAAACTGTATTTGGGGTTGTTTTTTTTCAAAGAAAATATTTGTTCTTTCGAATTTTTTCTTACTCAACTTACCATTAGGAGCATGTGATCGCATTTGAACGACTTTCACCACATGATTTTTCATTATAAGTTTATTCAATATACAGTCAAACCTGTTTTAAGAGGCCGTTCAAGGAAAGGATAAAAAAGGGTCACATATGACAGGTGGTATCTTCATTCGGGCGATTTATATAGGAAAAACTATTTTAGAAACCACTCATTTAGAGTACATAAGACAGAGTTTTCTTTAGTTCAGCGGAGCATTATGACTGTAATTACTAGCAGTCACATTTGCCAGGTAAAATATGTACAAACAGCCTCGATTTTCCTCTATCGTATTAGCAGGGCAGAAATAAGAAAATCAAGATAAACTGGATTCGGGCTCAGGTTCTGCCGGCATAATACAAAACACTGAAACAACCTCATGAGATTAAATTAGCCTGAAATGCGTTTCATTTCAACGTTGAAAAACAAAATCCATTTGCATCCATCAATATATCCTTAAAATATAGATAAAGTAGCTCTGGGTTAAATCATTCATTTCCCTTCCAAAGATTCTGTTTCAAATGGCATAAAAAGAGTCGGGTGATTGATGTAACTTACAGATCCGGTGTCAGGAAAATCAAAGCATTCTTCAGAAGCTGAAATTGTTTGTCAGAAAATACATAGGGCTTCTCGGCTTCAGATCAAGTACAGTTCATACTATCAATAAAAGCCTTTAACGACAGAGGTATTCAACAAAACACTGTCCTTATTGACGACTCCATCGGAATTAAATTACAAAATGCTGATAGCTTTGTTTTCACTGATATGATTTTTGAAAATGAATCTTCTTGTAACACCCGCCATGAAAAAATAAAGAAAAAGTCTATGTAAAGATGTTGGCGATACTTTTAATTACTAAGAACCTTGTGCTAGTGCCACATACAAAGTTACCAATAGGTTTCCTGAGTTCAAAGTTTGATATCACAATACCTAATTTCTCAGTTTAAAAATTGGCCGCCTGATTTAAATTAATTCGGGAACTGTTGTGAACCATAAATAACGCAGTTGAAAAATTATAAACGACTAAAAGGTGGATTATGGACTTTCATAAAACAGACGCGAAAGGTACAGCATGGTAGAAGGAAGATGCTGTCTTATTCCCTGCACCTGGTTTCATCATATTTGTGATTAACAATTTCTTTTTACATCAAGACAACTGTTTCTTAACAATTTGCATGTCCCTGTAATCCCTCATTTATTTTCGAAATAATTTTACCAACAAATAGTCCTTTACGAAAATGATATCAGGATGGAAAGGCTAGAAAACGGTTTAGAAGTCTTTCAAATAATCCTGAAGATGCAATTAAAAGCTACAATGTGGGAGAGGGTAATGGATCTTGTCCCCAAGGGGTCTATAAGATAATCTATAAAAAATAATCTGCCTACATAAATTGTCACTTTTCTCTCAAAAAGAGTGAGGATATATATCAAACGTGTCTTTTCCGACCGCTATGGATGTCTAATTTTTCATTTTAATTAAAGTGCAAAGATAAAAAAAGCAAAAGTCATTCTGTATAAACATCTATTTCCGTTATAGTTTTGTAATTAATGATTTTTAAATAGAATAACGGAAGTACGATTATCAAGTTACGAGTTTTGTTTCTTCGTGGGGTATAATAAATAGGTTTTTTTCTTTAGTATAGTAAGAGTCTATTGCCGGTACGCAACAATGTGGTCGCTGGCAGATCTGAAGATTTAAGCTTACTTCTGACAGACCCATATGCATACTTAATATTACTCGCGAGTTTAAGTTGTCTTTTGGTATCATTTTCTCGGATACACAAATATTTTTACCCTTTTATTCTTCTTGATTTCCATTGCCTACGACCAGAAAGTTGTACTTAGGAGTAGTACTGGATTGTCGTTGACTTACGAACAGTTCCAACACTTAAGTGCAAATCCAAGTTTCTTTGTGAATATCTCCTAGTTTTAAGAGTCGCACCTAAGTGTAAGAGTTGTACTTACGCCTCTTCGTGAATGCGGACCCAGATGTCCAAACCTAGGCTGTGTCAGGATAGGTTTCCCAAAGGCGCGAGTTAGACGTTACAAAAAGATGTTCAGTGTCAAAATTTAAGCATCACTCACTTCAACGGATAAAGACAAGACCTCTGAACTCCAACCTTTTCAACCACTTTTACTTTATGTTGACATACGATAATTGAAATGATGTTGAAAGTGAATATAGGTAAAAGTGGATGCGCATTTCAGGTAACAGAAGCACTTTTCGATACACTTTTACGATGAATAAACGTTTAAAACATACTCAAAGTATCACAGTTTACCCTTACCGATAACGTGATGGGAATAAAAACGAAACAGACTTTAGACAACACCAGTCTGTTGTAAACATATTTCTTTGTGAGAATATGAGAGACATCAGTGAATTCACAATGGTATAAAGTAGTATCTTATAAGCTGATATATATTCAATACGTTGACAGAAAGAGCACTTCGACGTCGATTCGATTTCCGTGCCTAGTCTATCATATATGCAGATTGATGAGGATTCACAACTGCGATCAAAGCTATGATTGAAATTATTTTCCGACAAAACCATTGTTGTATAAATCGAAGTGAATTTTACCACAATCCATTGTTTAGTTTGGCGCCGACCACCAATTTCCACATCATCTTTATCATATCGTTCTCGTATACAATTGTATTTACTGGAGTTGTCCGATTAACTTGAACCAGGGCTGCTTATCAAATGCTAGTTCACTTTATTTTCAAAGCAAAACTGACACAGGTTGGAGGAAACATGACATATTGCACTATTGCAATAGATGAAAGATGGGTTACAATAATCTCTACCCGAAAAGTGATGACTTTCAGTACCGGGAGAATTGGGTTTCCGTCAAAACATTTAACTCCCATAAACAAACAATCCCTAAACAATTTAAGTGACGAATCCAGAAAAAAATATCAAATTCCGCTGTGAAAACTCTTATGTTTCATTACGTCAAGATATATATAAAACCTCGGTAAAATCTCACGCAAGCTTCAGAACTGTTTTATGAAGTCATGGAATTTGAAAAATATTCCGCCATTTTTATTGATATTCAAATATGTCACTGTCCGTTACCTTTTCATCCTTTTCTTACGTAATTAAAATGACAGTGCATTTAAAATTCAGTCTTGTAATTTCAAAAGAATGATAAGATGGGTTCGTTTTAATTTTTTATGTAATTCTAGGTCTGCTTGGTTATGACAACTTTGGAATATATTAAGATATTATTTAGTTTTATCGATACTGATCAACTTTGAATTTATTACATGCCAACAGAACAAAAATAAAATCTTGTTGCTTTTTCATTTCTAATATTTTGACACTAAAAAAAACTGAAACAAAATATCATTTTTCGATCTTTCCAAGAGTCTTAGTCGTAACCTATATCCTATATTTCGTTTGTTCTTTTAAAACCTATCCGAAAGTGAGGTACAATCGTGCGGGGATCAACCCTATAGAAAAAGAACCCGGATGAAGCAGTAAAAACCGAGATCACGTATCACGATAAGGGTAACGGCATGTAACCCTGAGTGCCATATTTTCAGCAATATTCTATGACGTTTTCATGTCAGTGAAAGCGTCCTAAGTGTCAAAACGCTTACAATTCTCCCTTTCTCTTTAATATCTATGTTTCCTTGTGTTGTATTTATCGCTTGTTGTTGTTGTTGTTGTATTGTTGTTTAACGTCCCACTCAAGAATATTTCACTCATATGGAGACGTCACTGTGTGCCAGTAAAGGGCGACAAATATTGCCTATGCTCGGCACTTATGGCCGTAGAGCAGGGTGTGTTATTTAACATGCCAACACCTAATGTGACACGGGACCTCGGTTTTTACTATCGCATCCGAAAAACAAGGACGGCCAACCGCAGTGCGGCGCAGCGCGGATTCAAACCCTGGACATTCGATTCGAAGACGAACACGCGTACGCTAACCACTCGGCCAAGGCGGCCCCTATCGCTTATTGTAGACGATGACCAAATAACCGGATTTATCTTATTCCCAGGTCAAGTTAGCTCAAATCTTCGTAAAAGATTATTTGTGTACATATAATTGAAATCAAAGTCAAGTACTGTAAAGTATGCCTTGTATCCAGGAGTATTCATATGCTAAGTTTGAAATCAATTCATCAAATATTAAAGATATAGTTCAGTGGACCATTTCCTGGAATCCATTTTGCATTGTTTAAGTTTGTCTGCTAGGAGACAACTTATCTACAGATCTATAAAGGACTATATGTGATAAGGGCCATTTTTGGCCCCATGGGATATATTGACCATTGTAACATATTGCAAAGGCCAAGTATGGCTTGTTATGAAAATAGCACTTTTTGAGTGTTGTGATGATCGGTTGCCTAGCAACGGTCCATTGAAAAATACAGGTTTAGACTGTATTTTTAGTCAACTGACAGTTATTTTATAAAAAAAATCACCATTATGTCAAAATAATCAGTTTTAAAAAATCAGAAAAAATAATATTCTCTATTAGAGATAAAGAGTTAATATTATTATATTTTTTCTGTAAAAAGTTAAATAAGTCCTTAGCAACCACGTAAAATCCATAGCAACGTATGATAAAAGTGCAAACTTTTAAAATTTACAAAGACTAAAAGGATATTACAGATTTTTGTTTTGACTTTATAATGTTAACATGAAATTCAAATATGTTAACATTAGAAATAGTAAAATATGATACAATAATGATGTTTTTTTTCACAAATTAAATAGACTAAAATTCAGATAAAACGTTGTTTACAAAGAGTCTGAACATTGTCAAGGAGACTTGAAATTTCCGTACGTGACAAGCATTCATATTCCTTTAAGCAGTGAGGGACGTAATAGTGTCTGAAGTAAATAAAAAGAAAAAAAGAAAATAAAACATTGTCATAATGGAACTTGCAACGTATACAGTTAGAATTGAGGAAAATTGCCGTGTAGAGTGAACTCCTGCATTATTGCTGAGCAAGTTGAACACACTTTGACCAGCAATGAATGAAAATGGATTAAACGATAGAGAGAGAGAGTTTAGAATTAAAAAGTTCAAGGTAAAATAAACCCCTGTCCGACCGCTAGACATCATCTTTTGATCCGCTATAGGCATACATGTAAGTGTTGGGGGGAGCATTATTGAAAAAAATTCTTGCGCAGATACCACAAGTTTCAAACCTGGTCATGTAAAATAGTTAGCCGGGGCACGTCAGGAAAATTCTTGTTAATTTCTTATTATATACTTTACATTATATCAAAAATAAATTGCAAGTTAGACAAATCAAATTCAAAACTTTTAACAATTTTCTGGCTCGCTAGTCTTAGGCAATTAAAAAAAAATTTTGAAGGAAGTAACACAACCTGCTCCGCTTTTCTCTCTTTTTTTCAATGGGGAAGGGGATGCATTGTAAAAAGACCGACCTAGAAAGAAAAACAAAAAAACTCGGAAGTTTTCAACCCGACCCGTTGAAAAATTTCTATATCTGCCCGTGCCATTCATTAATATACATGTATGTCAGGGTGATGTAGAAAGATTTGTGAAAAAGAGATTATGTGTCTTGTTTGGTGTGTATACATGATTTTTTCTTTGTTTTGAAGTGTTGTGCCCCCTGCCCTCGTCCAATTCTGGACCCAGTCACGCCACTGCTACTTTTAGTATGAATGGGTAGAGATGTAAGAATATAGGTATTTATTCAAATATGAAAATGTAAAGAACCTTTTGAATATATTAATGTAAAGTACCCCCCTATCCCTGTGTTAACATGGGCGGCTCCAGATTTATTTAGAAAGGGTCCGGAGGGCGCTACTGAACACGCGTATCTGAATTTATAGTTACTATATATATATATATATATGCATTCTCATCAAAATCAAACTGAACACAAAGAGCATAGTGGATGCACGTGTAGGCCTATTTGATTTGGTGTTTTTTTGTTTGTTTTTTTGGTTTTTTTTGTTTTGTTTTTTTTGTTTTTTGTTTGTTTTCTTAACAATATTTGATTATTGATTTACCCCAACACTGCTGGATGCCTACCGTCCGGAGTTGGTCTATATAAATAAGAGTTCCATTTAACCTGCGAATCCTTAAAACGAAGCTGTGTACATTTAATGAACGGAATCTCTCTCTCTCTCTCTCTCTCT
>JACSZP010033254.1:0-13192 GCA_016161895.1 Pinna nobilis
GCACTGCTGGCCGTAGAGCGGGGAGGGTTCTTTAACGTGCCAACACCTGTGACACGGGACCTCTGTTTTTACTGTCTCATCCGAAGGACAGGGACGGCCAACCGCGGAGTGGCGCTGACGCGGCTCGAACCCGGATCTTCCGATTCCGATTGAAAACTGAATTATAAAACATTATGAAATATGAGATAAATGGGGTAATTTCGAGGGCAGGTGCTAGATGGATAGAGGAGGGGGAGAAACCTACCAAGTATTTTTGTAATTTAGAGAAAAGAAACTATGTTAATAAGACAGTCTCGAAACTTATTAGTACAGATGGGAATGACATAACAGACCAAAAACAAATTCTAAATGAAATTAAACATTTTATAATAAATTGTATCAATGTAGGGGTCACTCCTTACAGGAGGTAAATTTAAAAGAAATTTTCAAGGATTATGAAATCCCAATTTTATCAAAGGAACAAAGAATTAGCATAGACAAGGCTATTACTAAGAGTGAAGTCCTTGAAGTTTTAAAGAATACTAAGAATAATAAATCCCCGGGGTCTGATGGTTTTTCAGCAGAGTTTTTTAAATTTTTTGGGGTAGATTTGGGGGACTTTGTTTTTAGATCTTTTATAAATGCTTTTGCAAAAGGTAAACTGTCTGAATCACAAAAACTAGGTATTATATCTATTCTACCTAAGGGGAATAAACCTAGGGAATATCTTAAAAATTGGAGACCCATATCTTTACTTAATGTTACACAAACAATTTTATCGGGGGTAATAGAATTAAATTTGTTTGAGTAATGTCATTCATGAAAATCAAAAAAGCTTTATAGCAGGTAGATACATCGAGGGGTATACAAGACTTTTATATGATATAATCCATAACTGTAACAAATTAGATGTTCCGGGGGTTATTCTTATGATAGATTTTGTAAAAACATTTGATGCAGTCTCCTGGAAATTTATAAGAACTGTATTGGAGTTTTATAAAGTTGGAGAAAACATTCTTAAGTGGATTGACATTTTTCTCAATGATTTAAACTGTGTGTAATTCAAAATGGAATGTATTCCGAGTTCTTCAATATAGGGCGCGGCTGTAGGCAAGGGGATCCCGTCTTTCCATACATGTTTCTTTTCTGTGTTGACATTATGGGGACCCTTATATTGCAAAATTTATATTCCCTATTCATGATATTGTTTCCCTTTATATTCTTTTTTTCCCTAATAAGGACCCCCATAATTTCAACACAGGAAAGAAAAATGTAAAAAAGCAATAAAGAGTAATTTGACGTCACAATCCAGCCTACTTAGTCAGTTCCTTATTTTATCCTCAAACCAGCGAAGCTCGAAATTATATTTTCATGCATTTTTTGTTACACAGAGAGGTATTCATGTATTCTAAACTGCCTTAGCGACCCACTGAATTAAAGGACTCTCTGTCTAATGTTACCAATATATAGCACCCAAAATGGATTTTTTCTATATAAATCACCTGAATTAAGAGACCACCTGTCATATGTGACCAATTTTGCTTCTTCCCTTGAAGAGTCTCTTAAAACGGGTTTTACTGAATATCAAATTCGTATCATGGTTTTACAAGTTTGAATTGAAGAGAGTGGATTAGTATTATTATTTTATTTTAGAATAATGGATTTTTGTCGTAATTTGTATTCAATGTGCTTAATTTACATAGTTTTATTGGTCGAGGATAACAAATGGAGAAGGCGTACCGGAATATTTGTTCCTCTTCAATTGAAGCGAAAAGAAAATGACAAATTGTAAGGAATCTTAATGTAGTTATTAGTGCAAGCTCTAACAAAATGCATTTATCTTTTATACTATTTTTGCAAACTCCATGATCGAATACTAGTTAGATTGATGTTATTATAATTCACTGAAGATGGTCAAAAGCAAATACAAAGAAGGAAAAAAATGTATTAATAAACAAAAAGAAATGCCGTTTGATTATTTCCATATTTGATATGTCCATCGGCTGGCAATGAACATGAAGTCTTGTCCTTTTGACGAAAGAGGACAACCCGAGGTCCCGTATCTATCTATCTATCTATCTGTCCGTCTGTTTGTCTGTCTGTCTGTCTATTCTTCTTTACTAACACACGGGGAGTTGAAGTTTAGAGGAATTTAATATCCGTTTGTTTGTGGTGTTTTGCTTTCAGAGATTAGCCTTAGAGCCTTAGTATGTATTAGTTAGTGGTTTGGATAAACACAATTGCACTACCCGTGTAAAGACCAAATATACTGTATGTAAATTGGCATTCTTTCCAAATAAGTTAAAATCCATCGAAGGGATTCAAACTACAAGTTAAAACCTGATCCAAAAGACAATGCTCTATCTGTGGAAATGTGTGTCTAAAATGTTGGAAAATATTATTGTTAGTAATGAAGATTTACATATTTTACACGCGCGCCCTGAAAATCAAGACAAAAGTCGAAAAAAAAGTTGTTTTTTGAATATGAAATTATGAAATTGCAGAGTGATAGTAGAATTGTTCGTTCTCGTTGTTACATGTAGTTTGCTCCGCATGAATTACTATTTTAGTCACATCTTGACTGCATTGAGTTGTTGTTGTTGTTGCGTTGTTGTTTAACGTCCCACTCAATAATATTTCACTCATATGGAGGCGTCATAGTGTGCCGGTGGTGGGCGACAAATTTTGCCTGTGCTCAGCACTGCTGGCCGTAGAGCAGGGAGGGTTCTTTAATGTGCCAACACCTACTGTGACACGGGACCTCTGTTTTTACTGTCTCATCCGGAAGACAGGGACGGCCAACCGCGGAATGGTGCTGCAGGAATCGAACCCCGGACCCCTCGGCTCGAAGTCGAACACGCTAACCACTCGGCCACGGAGGCCCCGACAGCATTGAGTTGATATAATGTAGGGCACATTGAATTGTGCTATGGACTTTATCCTAGGCATTAAGAGGACATTCACATGCCAACACCTACCGCGTCACGGAACCTCGGGCAGGAAATGTAACTTCGTCGCTCCTGCTTGCAATTGGACGTACGGGACCACGGACAGAAAAACAAATTTCGTGACTACTGCTTTGACATAAACCTGGATCTTTCGGTTAAAGCTGTGTATTCTTTTTTGCAAAGAAATTGAACTTCATAAAAATTATATTGCTTGCTACATCTAAACTGTGTCGTTGAAAATGAATACGCATAATTCCCATTCCTGAAGCCACTAACCTGAGAATTGGAACGTGCTTACAGAACACAGAGAGAATGATAATCATAAGTAAAAAGGAATGATTAATTACAATAGAAAAGAGAATAAAACATTACACTGTGTTGAGGGCTAAATGTTTAACTTGCCGGACTATTATTGTCTGTCCAATTTCCGGCTACAGACGGTGGTCAAATCCCGCTCGCCTCACAAACTTTAACCATTTTTGTGAACATTTTCACTCAGGCAATTGGGAAATTTGATATTTTTGTTCTTTGTAATATTACTGCTACATTGAATAAATTGTTAAACTAGCATAATTATGTTGTCTCTCTCTCTCATTTAATATGCTCGCTTGTTACTTCCGTAGCCTTGTTTACTTCAATTGTTTATTTACAAGTTACCGCGAATGTCCCGAAAAATCGTGTTGCCTCGCGAAACTTGTATCTTATATAACCTTACGTTTACGAGAGTTTCCAAAGAGCGAATACTCCGTCAATTTGGTAGGAAGATCTATTGACTGTGCTCAATAATAAGATATAAACAAGCTTGTACTTGAAGGTTAAAAAAGGAAGGTAGATGAATACTAAATAGCAATGAATCAACATATATATAAATTAGTAAAAAAGGCAAAAACTTTATTTGATATATTTTGTACCGTGTTTCCTTAATTGATGTTAATTTGTCGATCTCATCATTTACGATGTATCATTTATCTGAGATGTTATTTATTTATGCCAGTATTATCAATCACAGGGAAATGAAATTGAAGATTTTGGAAAAGGTATATGGAGAAGCCTAACATCTAAAATGAATGATATTTAGCGACATATTAAGATAAAAATAAAGAAGTACTAAGTGAGATACAGAAAAATAATTTCTACTAAATATAACAAGTTTAGACTTATAACGGTCCCAACGCGGAAAAACATTGCAAATCCCTAATGGGATGGGATCAGGTGTCCAGAAAAATCATGCGATATTATCCAATTTATTTATGTGAATGCAAGAGAATCAACGAGAGTCACAAAATACAAAAGAAAAACTTAGCATAACTTTTTTTTACACAAAAAATGATAAAAATGCACCCAGGGCATAACCTAATATATATACATTGAAGAGTGAAAAATATACTCTCAGAGAAATAACATTGAATATATATTTATTAAAAGAACGTAAAAAATATACAGAAAAAAATTACCTTTCGTAACTTTGCCAAAAAAAAAAAAGACTTAAAATCACTCGGGAAAAATAACCTAATTTAGCTAAATAAAAATTGAACAAAAAACATGCAGTAAAATAACCTTCCATAGTTGCATTAAACAAAGAGTGAAGAAAACACCCAGGGCTTTTATATTTAACCTTCCATAATTGCATTAAACAAAGAGTGAAGAAAACACCCAGGGCTTTTATAAAGTATAAACTGTAAATGTACGGATCCAGGATTTTTTTTCCAACTTCTGGTAGGGAAAACCAAAACCCTGTTTAAATGAGAATCTAAGTATAATTGGCCAAGTGTGGTATATTTATTTTCCAATTTCAGGGGTGGACCGGACCCCCTGGCCCTTCTAGATCCGCGCATGCTGCATTGAACAAATATTTGAAAAGCACACAGGTAAGTTAACTCCTATAACGGTATTAATCTAAGAGTGAAAACCAACGCATAAGAATTGCCCTCCATTACTGTGTTAAAAAGACGAAAATGCATGAAGGGATATAAATTACTGACTATCAATTTAAAAGTAAAAAAGATTCGTAGGAAAATTACCCTTCATAACTGTATTTAATATTGATGCCGATTTCATATTTGTTGATCACGCCGTATAATCGATGCAATGATCAAAATTTTGCAAAGTACGCACCGAAGCTTAAATAAATCATACGCGAATTAAATGGGGTTGCTTTTTGGATGAGGGTGGGTGGGATAGTAAAATGCAATATGTTTACTTTGCAATACAGTATGATAAATCCGTCAATGATATAAAGGCCAAGACGACAAATCATTGACCAACGAAACGAAATTTCGCCACAGCACAATATTGTTAAATGTGTAATATATTGTATATCTAAAATTCTATAATAGTCGAGTCTCGTTAGTCTGGACCCCATCAATGAAGACGCGTAATCCTTTGGACGTAACTCGTGGTACCATAATCATTATATTGTATTAATCAATATAATAAGTACCTTTCAGTAATCCGAATATTCCTTTATCCGGATGGAACATTTACTTGGCAGCAAAGTCCCCCGAAGACATTCCACTTTTCACTCTTTTAACTGTAACTGCAGTCTTGTGATTTTGGTTGGCAAAAGGATGCAGGTATCTGCAAAACAAAAGGGTTATTATGGAAACTGATTGTTTCTTGACGTCATTTTTTTTTTGGAATGTCTATCATTGTGCCGAGATACACAAAAACACAGTTACAGTTAAGGGTCCATCGTTTGATTGATTGTTTTCTATCTTCGCTACTTTGTCATTCATATCCATAGCAACTGATACCTTTATGGAAGGGGAGATAACCTAGATATAAATGTACTTAGGGAGAGACCAACTTCATTCTTCTAGTATATTGACAAACGCTTTCACGTGATCGATCGTAGACTCAGCGAGGTTCATACCTACTGAGACTAGAGATGAGAAACTAATGATGTCATGCTACGGGAGACAAAGTGTATGTAATATCTTTTAAGAAGTCTGTAAAATGTTTTGCTTTTTGTAAATTATTGATTTGCTACATTGTAGATCCGGTGAAATCGGCTATTTGATTTTTTCTGTAGTAATTCATATTTATTTTCAACACCAGGGATGTTGAGAAAGGAGTCTTTGTTAAGTTAGTAGCCCGCTACATCTGTGATTAGTTTTTTTTTATTCTTTTTAGCAAACCTTGGCACTGAAATAACTTTTGGCCATTGGAGAAGGAAGCAAGGTTTTTGGAAGAAAATCTGAAATAAAAGTTTTAGCATTGTCTTCATTTTTGACCATATAATTCATTAATCAATTTCATGATTCAAACTGAATGACTTCAGCTTCGACGTCGTCAGCTTTGCATATTTGTGTAGGGATATTCCATCATATCATAATACATCATCCCCTGCTTATTATATATTTATAAAATTAAAGCTTGAATGGGTATTTTACTTTACCAAGGTTAAAAAATTTGAGTTTTGTACCTGGGTGCCGGAGACACCCCCCGCCCAATTACATGAAATATTAGAATTTGCTTAAAGTTAGCATAATTTGGGAACGAAATGTTAAATTTGTATATAGAGCACAGACCTGCTCCAAAATTATTTTAGTGTTAGGTTGAATATAATATCACGAGGTTTTCTATTTTGATAAAATTTTAGTGGGGCATACCTGTGCTCATACCTCAAACGATTTTGACTAATTCATGAAGCAACCATTTTAAGCAATTTGGCACATTACAGTCATGGGAAAATGTCGCACTAATGTCTCTGGAGTGAAATATCTTAAAACAATTTGCTGTGAAACGACTGAAAAATATCCAGAATTAATGTCTTTTAATTGTAGATTTCACCCGCACACTATGACGTCTCCATAAAAGTGAAATTAAACCGCCAGAAAAAACTGAAACTCAAACTCAGTGCTCGGCTCAACTGATTTTCCTAAATTTTGAACTAATTACAAGTGAATCAAGAGTTAAAAGCAAGTTTAGCATAAACATATATTTTTATATGATAGATTATTCAAATATAAGTCAAAGGTTGTATTTTCAGCCACCAGCAACCGGTGTTATTGAAATAAAAACTAGTAGAGTATGATACTCAAGTTTTGAGTTTATGCTCAAATCGTTTTTAGGGCCTGTGTCCCTTTTCACAAATAATCTCACGTTAAAAATCACTAGTAGTCATAAGTGAAAGAAACTTAATTATTGTTTATTTGACAAATTCTTAATGCGATTCAATAAATATAGTCAAAATCTGATTTATATCACTCATGTAAATGAAATGTCATCACAACTGGTAAACTTTATCGTAAAATGTGCAAAATATGATCATTTGAAAAACTGCTAACTTACGATTATGAGTGATTTTGATCGTAATATTTAATTTTGTGTGAAAAGGACCCCTGGTTAATTAAATACAAGGAGAAACACAAAGTTTTACTGATATCTGAATAATATGATGGAAAAAGCATTTAATTCTTAATTCACTTGTATTGAGTTCAAAATTGAGGAAAAACAGTTGAGCTGAGTACTGAGTTTGAGCTAAAGTTTTTCTTGTGATTTGAACTCGTATCGTCACGAGTTTGACTAAATATTTGGCAGCTCCCTTAGTTCTTTGAATAACAATCAGTTACTTTAATGTGCACATGTATCAGCTGATGAATCGTTACAAACATGTAGTTAGGACAACGTTAAGATAACGGAAGGGATGAGACAATAAAGTTCGAGGCTATGTTCCACATTTGTTGTCGGGACGTTAAAGAATCCTAATTATTACACGACTCTTTATTCAAGTAGAGAAGAGGTATTTTTGACTGTTACGTAGAATGACGTCAGAGGGCAACAGTCAATTGTTGCATAGTTCTGTTACAATGTACATGCGCGACGATCAGCGTACACGGTATCCTTGTCTCTTGTCCCAACCAAAGAGAATTCAGTGAAGATATTTCTGGTGAGAATTTAGGAAGTCCCTTAAATAGAGAATGGGAAAGATATCATTTGTTTCACTGGTACTGCATGGGAACAGTCAAATCATTAGCCTTGATAACAGAGAAGGCCTAAATAACTGGTACCCTTGGCTTACGGGCAACAAATCCCTGGTCTCTGGTCTTCGAGTCAATAATTTGACTGTTCCATCAGCACCAATGCGTCAACTGAATTCTGCTCCATAGCCTCGAGTGTCAGGCGCGTCTTAGTCATGATCAAATACTTGATATATCAAAGTACAAAAAAACAACAAAACATTTCTATGATTCATTAAGAAACAGCAAACATTTTGCATATTTAAACATGACAAAAAATAATAAAAACAGTATAATCATGTTTATTTAAGTCAATATTTCATATTACAGCAGAATATGTAGAAAACAAACTTCGCATGGGCACGTGCGATAAAAACAATATATAAATAAAAATGCAACAAACACATAAAACATGGTATATAAATGGTACTTACAATGAAAACAAAAGTGAAGAGATTTTTGGATTTGCATATCATATTGCTTTATATGGATATTCATGATATCAGAAAGTGATTCATTTGTCATATTTTTTCAAAAAGAATCCCATATCTAACAACCTATTAACATACCATATCTGATATCCAAAAAACCTGTTTGATATTAAAAATCCTATCTTTATATAAGAAAAAACAGACCCAAATATCAAACGATCAGAATTTCCGATGCATGGATAGAAAAGAACGGACCACATACTGTAATATGGCGCCCACCGAACTTGGGGTCTAGTTTTTAGAGGAGAAATTCCGGGTTTCTTTTCATGCTATCGATACCCTGGATTTATAGATAATTATCCAAATGACTGTCACAGTAATTGTTTTTCCTTATCATATTTTCCATGTTTATTTCAAACGTTTTAGTTCTTTTCAAAATAGTTAAGACCAATAAAAATGAAAATTGCCAACTGATAAGGAATGCTGATTAAGTTCCTGATTGATATGTATATAACTCGTCCAAGCTCCAAAATGACATTTTCAGATTAAACAATAATGCAGGACAAAGATTTGATCTGCATAATTTGCATTCTGAGGGCAATTTGTTTCAGCAGGTCCGGCAAAAATCTTAACCTTGGAGCCTTTGTAACATCATCCGGGAAAACAGAGAATTGCTATGTTGTGGTAGGATTATCGGCATCCTCCTACAAGTGACTTTGTTCAGTGTACATGACTGAGGCAAAACAAACAGCTTAAAATGACACTGAGGTGCAACTGTTGGGCAGACGACTAGTGCTTCTCTGTAAACGACGTCATCCTGCATACATTGAAAGGCGCTGGTCAGAATCTTACGACTATGAAAGTCGGGATTTTTTCTGAAAGACAAAAAAAAAAAAATAGATAGATAAAGTCGGTAGATGGAAGGATCTTAAGCTAAGAATTAAATACATTTGTTCTGTTGAATTAGTAAACCATACAAGTGAGTAATCTTTAAACGATGTTATTTTACTAGGCGAATATATCTTAACTGTATATGCTCTATGGTTCAGTTAGAGGACTTTAAACAGTACACCAGAAATGTGGTAGTTTCATAAATAAGGACTTGTTTTATAAAAATAGGATGAAATAATAGAAATGAGTTACTACGACCAATCGACTGTAAATCCTGGTTTGTTCGCGAAAATTAGGCGAGAGCACTGACAGGCGAAAATAAAGTCCTCGCTTGATATACTAATTTGACCTTAACATGAACAATACAACAAATGATTAACTTAACATACAAACGCGCGAAAAATATAGGCTCGCGAACAATTACATAACTACTCATCCGTCAAAATAAAGTTCCGCGAACAGTTTTAGGTTAACAGTAATGAAAATATTCTATCACTGCTGATTTATCCTAAGTATGCCGAGTATGGAAAAAGTCTGAAGCCATCGACAATTAATAATGTGCACGGGACAAATACTTCAGAACGATGGTGCCTTTGAATAATTGCTGAAGATTTAATTGAATACAGTATATTGTGCACGTTTGTTACTATAATAGTAATTCACTTATTTATAGAAATGAAAAATCGGTGATCTTTTCTGTGATTTTTCGTGTATTAGATCTTGGGAAATCTTACAAAGATAATATCGGGTAGCTTAACCTGGCAACTTTGTCCCAAGGGAAAAATTTTCTTTGTCTTTCACACGGTGTCTTCCCACTTAGCCAAAATTCTGAAATATCTAAGGAAAATTATTTTGGCTAGGTGGGAATGGTGTTCAGGTAAAGAACAAAGGAAATTAATCACCCGTGTGTCTTAATTTTGGTATTTTGTTTTAAACCAAAGTTAAGGCTGATACATGTTCTTTTCCATTAATTCCAATCCAGTCCATTCATTTTCTTAATAAGGGAGGTAAATTGCAGTTTTCACTCATGTATACCTGGATACATTTGTAACTGGGAATTTCGCTACACCAAGAAAAACTGCTGGCTATCATTTACAGGAAATCTAGCTTTTTATCGCCTAAATATATTTTAAAATATTTCAAACAATTTTCGTGAATAATCATAAGTTCCTCAGTCATTTAGGCCAAATCACAACAAGGTTATGAAAACAGAAGTTTAATTAGATCTGATTACTCCAATTATCAAAATTATAAGAAAATTAAAAAAAAAAAAAATAATCAAATTGTTTGTCATTTCATGATAAAAGTTATCTGGATGTTTATTGATGGTTCTATTCAATGTTTATCAGTAGTAGATTAGCTTTGTCTATCTTTTCATAGATCATTTAAAAAAAAAATGATATGCACATGCATATTTATTTCTGTTAAATCAGTTCACCATTTTAACCTACAATGTAAAGCTGAATTGCAAAACCTTCACAAAAATTTCATTTATACATTCAAAATGATCACACCGAAAGTTTATCAGTTTAGCATTGTTTGACTGGGTTCTAACTACCTTTTTCATACAAATATGCATAGATATTCATTTATTTTCTTTAATCTTTAGTAGCCAATCTCAGGTAACAGGTAATGTAAAACAGACTATACCCAGGTAATTGCTCAGGTGTGAAAATCACAATTTTGGCCAGGTGGGAATAGATATTTCAAAATTTTGGCTAAGTGGGAATGAACCTTTCACACAATGAGAAACTGTTTATCTGGATATAAAAACTTGCAAGTATTGCATATTAACTGGCTTCATTTTCAAATTTAAAACAAAAGAAACTGCTGAATTAAGAGTAGAGATCGTCAATGGATATATATAAGTCTATTAGAAATGTACAACAGGGAGAACGATAGCGAATGTCAAACAGAATGATATGAGGTAAACGGAAGAAGTAAAAACCCTGCACTGTTTACATATCACATCCACTGAAAATATTGTATGGTCAACTCAAGATATTACACAAATTACCTTTTATAACTCTAAATTTCTAAATGTACATGTACTATCCATACTACATATTTACCCTGGACATTCGGTGTAAAAAAGTCTCTGGTTTCCAACCACAAAACAAGGTAGCGTAACATTTAACTCATGGTTGTATTCGGAGAATGACAAGTAAACGCCTCCCACAATCTTTTTTCTGCTTTTGCATACATCTTTACAACCAAATTGGTTACCATAATTGCTGAAATGAAAATGAATAGATGAAAATGACAGGTCGATAATTTCTATAAAAACTTGTCTTAAGAATTAAGTAATGTCGGCCAACAGTACAACAGATGTTCCGTTTAAATCAATTCTCACGGCAGCGGAAGTAGCTTCAAAGCGTCTCTAGAAAAGGAAACGGAAAAATCAGAACTCATGGCGAAAGCATTGCAAGCAAAATTACGCAGAGTTTGTTTGACATGCTCAACATCAATCGTGCGTCCTTACGGGCAGTTTGCGTGCTCATTTCGCAAGAGGGCTGTGCGAGGTTCGCGCGATTCTTAGCGTTTTTGTCGTAGATAGCCCGTAGAGTGGACTTTCGGCCGGTTGTGACCGAGGCTTACGTGGAATTTGAATAGAATTACACTTAGACTGTAGAAGTTATTGAATTGTGTTAATTACAGATTTGTAATCTCCAAAACGTCGAAGACATCAAAATAAAAAATACTTCGTTAATAACCCATACTAAATTTACTAACAATATCAGAAGGCTATTCCTTCGCGTATGTTCTTATCAAATTGGGATGGGGGTTTAACAAAAAAGTAGGGACATGTAAATTGAATCACCTTCTAGTCGTGTTTTAAGAGTTATTCGTGATCAACCAGCTAAAATACTAGTGGTTTACCAATATGCCACGTGTATATAAAACTACAGTATTGCAATATTATCATACTTTAACTATTACAAGCTTACGTTTTTAACATGACTTTGATCTAATTTAACATATTGACTGTTGGTTATTAAACATAAAAGCCCGTCGTTCACAGCTCCTATTGCTTGAATATGTGTTATTACCATTAGCGAAACTCTCCACATTAAAGGCGCGTTTAGCCTAAGAATCGAAACAACGTGTTTACAAACATACGGACACGACGGCCATTACATTGTCTGACGATCAAGTTCAAGCGTACAAACTGATACATGTATATCTGAAGTAAAAATGGACTATTTGTAACAATAGGAAAGAGAAAAACTATTTGGACTGTGTGAGAGGCTGATTTTTTTTACTTGTAGAACGTCAATATGCACTCCGAATATCGTCTGCAGAATAATGAGTCCCGCACGCCTTTTCCGAAATTAACCGATTTTTGCACATATTTTCACACTCAGGTGTCTATGAAATTTGATATTTTTGTCCTTTCTACTTTTAGAACTACATATAAGTACGATGTTTTGTCTGATTAGCGTATGTTGTCTTATTAAATGTTTTTCGCTCCTTAGTCATAGCCTTGATTACGTCATGGCTTTATCTACATGTCACTGAATGTCCCAAAAATATCACGTTGTCCCGTGAGACTTGTTCCTTTTCAAACCTTATCATGACTTATGTACAAAAGAGTTTCCAAAGAGCGATAACTCCGTCAAAATTTCAATAAGGTCTATTACACACCATACTAAATTACAGGCATGTCATTTTCAACTTACCTGAACTGTTCTTCATAATCTTCCGGATAGTAGTACTGCTCCAGTAGTTGGAGACGTCTCCATTCCGCATTGTTATCCCGAACCATATTTAGGAGACGCTCATACTCTCTGAAGAAAACAGAGTTGTGTGAATTTGTCTGCTATTCAAAACAGTGCGGTTTACATATCGGTATACCGATCCCGACTCTTAGTATAATTTGAAAAAAAAATAATGTACATATATATTATATAAATGAGTACATATAAATACATTCATACACACACACACACACACACACACACACACACACACAGAGAGAGAG
>JACSZP010033255.1:323-11769 GCA_016161895.1 Pinna nobilis
ATCAAAATAAAAGTAATGTGTGCCATATACGCCAAGTTATAATTTGATGCTCTCTATCCTCGATATTTCCTTTTTATCAACATGTAATGCAGTAAACTTTCCGCCATCCATAAATAAGTACATATGTATATACCAGGAAAAAGGTACAAAAAATTGAGGAGTTTATTTTCTGGGCTTTGTTTTTTTTTTCATTAGTGTTGAATTGCTTGTTATTGGTTTTTCCTTTTATCATTTTCCTTTAAATAAATCACTGATCTGATTCGAGACAAACTGATTTTTTCTCTCAAGTGTTCTGTCATGGCAATACGCGATATCTAAATACCGTACCAACTAGCAAAATGAGAAAACACGTACACTAAAACGTAGACAATTTAATTGGCTTTCCATCTCTCTGAAACTAAAACTATCAAATGCATAATAATTTACTTATTTTCCAGTAATTCTGAGTCAAGGTATTATCTATCCGTTGGCAAAATCTAGATCACGTTTTTAATTTGAATAATTTGAAAAAAAAAACCCGAAAATGCTAATGCAGTTTTATGAAAGATGAGTCAAAATGCTTCAAGTCATTAAACGTTCGATCTCCATAACGTTTCCTTAGATATTTTCTTAATCAGAAATTAGACCCAATATTTGCGGACAATATACCTTTCTGGACCTAGGAAGTTTATTTTTATTAGAACAGATCACTTCTCATTTTTAAGTTGGAAATTCGGTCTCAAAAATGTCAGAATAAATGAAAAGTACATTAAATGTGGAAATTACGTTTTGAATGCATTCTCAAATTTGTAGTACGGACATAGTTGATTAAAAATCCACAGAACAATAAAGTACATTATAGATATCAATGTAGCCTATATACATGTATTTAAATGATGTGTAACACATACACATGCTGAAACACATATCGCATCTTATTCACTTGTACTTATATCAAAATTGGAAAAAAGACAATTGAACTGACTGCAAGTTCGAGATTATTTAGTGACTTCGGACCTTGATTTGATAATATCTATTTTCAGCATTAGTTTATAATGAGAAATTGTTAGGCCTATATCAAAATTACAGCAGATATGATAGTAAACAGACATAGCAGTATTACCTATTGTTTATGCATGCAGTGTCATTTTGACACGTGGACAGGTACACAGGTTCCTCATGGAAATAATTATCACCCAAATGCGCACTTGCTTCTGCACAACATAGTTTTCCCCTATTACAAATCAACTTTAATATCAATCTGTCAATTATAATGACAGTATTATACGTATTAAATGAGCATGTCTCATTAAATTAATTTGTAGTTCAGTATTGTTTACCGAACCAGTTGTTTACTTCACTTGTATTGATTTTTTCACCTTTGTGTTGCATGAACTTATCGGAAACATCAGCGGGGCAAAAGAGGGTTTTACATATTGGTCTACTCTTAGCCATTGGACTGTTTCATGTACCACGTGACACCCCATATCGTATGTGCGGGACTAGTATCTGCAACATTAAAGGAACGTAACTCTGTGTAATTTTCCCACTTTACGTATACAATGCGAACGTACTCACAGGTTTACCAAATTGGTGTTGTTGTAACTTTGTTGCTATGGCAAGTTATTTAAGCTAATGTCTAGTCACAACTGTCCTCTTAATGATACAGATCAGAAACGAATTGCACAGTGGTGGAAAGTGTGCATTGATCACGCAACACCATAAACAGGACGAGGTTAACACCACATTCATTTAATCGGTTTGAACCGGTCGGAATATCCATGTTGAATTAAGCATTGATTCTATATTTTTTCCGGTTCACATGCGAAATGACCTTAGTGAAGACTGTGGACACTGTGTAATTCGCGATGCAAATTTCGCAAAAGTGTGCACTGTCTTCATTCAAGTTATTTCGATGTGAACCGGAAAAAATATAGAATCAATGCTTATAATTAAATTTTGGTAATACGTTTGTCAATTTTTGAAACGTTTGTTTATCTTTTTATTTTTTATCGAAACAATATAATCAATCAAACAGTCGCATATTAATTACGTCATGATTACAACTGTCAACATCACTGCATTCAGTGTGCGTGACGTAATATACAATCTTAAGAGACGTGGCTTAATTAGCGTTTGGGTCATTGAAGTATGAACCTAGCGGTTTCTGGATTATTTACCAATGAAATTTTCGGAAATTTATGAACTTTTATTATTGGAATTTGTTTAAAAGACGTCTGCTCAATAAATTTGTCAAAATAATACCAAAACGTTTGTATTGTTTATTGCTTTTAACAATTTCTGTAAATAGAGATTTAATCTGATAAAACTGAGCTTGTTGTGATTTCATATTTATCATCTTCAACAAAAATCATATGACAAACAACGGTCATTGCAAAATACATTTAATTGAATTCCGATTCGAGATATATCGACGTTCTAGCGCTCTACATTCACACTGGAATTTTGCAGTACCTCTTGAATCTTATTGGACATAGCTTTAGGGTTCCGTTTTTAATTTGATAGGTAAGACCGGTTTTAACCGGTTTATAGAATGACCCTTAGATATAGGGGATGGGAAAAAAATTCGCTGCTTGCATTCACTAGCCTACCTTTTCCATCGTTCAGCAATGTCACAATCGGTAAAAGTAAGTTGTATGATTAAAGATCGTGTTGCTGATGATAAACTAATTTGGTTCCATTTTATTCTTCATAAACAGTTGTGTCCATACTTCTAGAAAGTACACACTGCTGACTCCTTCCTGACACATGATCTCATTCCGTTGACAAATGGCAGTCATTGTCCATCTTGACAGCATAATTTTGTACTCAGTTTTTCGTGTGCTTCTGAACATGGAAATTCTTATCACCCATAGTGACTCTTCGTTTTTACACTTTTTACACTACATTAAATTTGGACTCTAATTTCAGCGCATTGTATGGTATTGGTGGTTAAACCAGAAGTCGTGAGACTTGGGAAAGATGACCTTGAAGTAACATGTCGGCCTTCTGTGGCCAAGAATGTCATCTCTGTCAGCTACATTCGGATATACAGCAGTGTAAAAGGAGGTTTTGGTGATTCGTCATCAAAAATAGCCAGGGTTCTTTACAGAAACGAAAGTAGCGTCCTACAAAAGGTGAAGTGGACAGACAGCAGATACATTATCACGGGTAAGGTGGCTTCTGATAAGAAAAATACATATAAATGTAAATACACTACAGTTTCAGAAATATAGTCGAGTCTCATTAATCTGAATGCCATTTAACTGGAGTCTTCATCTTCTGGACGAAATTTCCAGGGAACAGAATCTTTAATTTTGCACTGAGCATTATAGATGTATTGTTTCAGTAAACTGGATGTTTCATTTATCTGGACAATTTGCTTGGGAACAAAGGCGTTCAGATTAATGAGGCCCCCGTTAATATGCTTAATTCCGCGACTCTGTTGTTTGAGGTCAAATTGCGAAAATTCAAAATCAAGATTTTAATGCTAGCACTTTGTGATGGCAAGTCATACTCAATCAGCCAAAATATGAGCGATTTACCCCGTTAGTTTTGTGTGGGGGATTGTTTTTGGTTTTTTTTTTTTGATAAACAAAGGGGGTAACTAAGGGTGCGTATATTGACGACCTAGTATTGAATTGATGTAACAACAAGCTACATACATTTAATTCGTCTCATTGAATTTCTTTTTTTCAAATTGACAGATTCGCCAGTTGCTTCCATTGCATTCAAACTACCTCCCAAAGCAAAAGCGGTGTACTTCGATTTTATCTATCTATAACAAAATATAACAATATAGATTTTTTTCATTTCATTTTCAGGAAATGTGTCTATTCCTAGAACGGCGTACTTACGAGTGAAAGTAAAAGCAGACAAAGTAAAGTGCGAAGATTCTGTTTGGTACAGGTGTGAAATGAAGGCTAAATATAAAGACAATGAAAGTCAAGAATATATAGCGGATAGATATGTTAATATCACAGGTAAATATTTTTCAACCATACCAACAAAATAATGTTTTATTTATATATAATTAAAACACTACGAAAGAACTCACTTAAGAGAAACAAAGGTAAGTGACATTATTTTTGGAACACCCTTCGTATTCAGTGTAACACATGGCCACTTATATTCAACCGGTATATATTGAAATTCTAGTTTCTTTGATGATGATTTAATTTCTCGATTTAATTTCTTCATTAAATTTTTTACTCATTAATTGTTTAAAAAGAACTTTTTATTTGAAAAAAATCATATCCTTTCGTGTTCAATATCTGGGTTCAACGATACATACACTTCATCTTCGTTTGGTTTGGCCAATCTTTCAGTCGCACAGTGCGCATTGCGGCAGGATTTTATTGGTTAGGAATTTAGTCAGATGTAAATGCACTTCAAAAGTTATATTTTGCATTTTGCAAGTTAACTATCAAGTTTTCTATCATTATCTATCTTGATTCCACAAACATTATTTTTGGCTCATCCCTCGTATACACTGAATAATATCCATTTCTTATATATACCGAATTTGTAGTTTATTTGAAGTGATTTAATTTCTTGCTTAGTTCATTACTATTTTTACCAACTAAAAACCTGTTTGTTTGAAAGATTGTTTTTGTTGTTGCATTGTTGTTTAACCGCCCACTTAAGAATATTTCTGTCATATGGAGACGGCACCGTGTGCAAGTGAAGGGCAACACATTTTTCCTATGCTAGGCACGTATGACCGTAGAGCAGGGAGTGTTCTTTAACGTTCCAACATCTACTGTGACACGTTTTTTTACCATCTCATCCGAAAGACAGGGGCGGCAAACCACACCGTGGCGCTGCGCGGATTCGAACCACGGACCAAAACACGCTAACCACCCTGCCACGGCGGCCCTGAGGGTAGAGACGAATCTACAAGTTATGTATTGTATATTTCGAAAAAAAATACTTCGGATATCACATCCACAGAACAAATATACATGTATGTATATTCTGTACCTTTCAATCTGCGACAATTTTCTGTTTTATCATCTCAAAACCAATCCGCCATCTCACGATAATAGAAAAGAATTAACCGACTTGGAATTGCTAAGAAATTTCAAAATATGAGACATGCTCTTTTATCTATTTCTTCTCCTTGCTTCCTTATTGTCTTTTTCTCTCTTGTTTGTCTTTTGTCTTTCTTCGAGCAAATTTGTAATGTAAGTCGAAGAGCAATATTCTTTTGAAGTTATCTTTTACACTTTTCATTTAGACGATGAGAAAGTCATTAGTAAGATAGAAGTCAAAAGTCCAGAGAGTCTAACAGTCACTCCTTATGGAACTTACAGACTGGGAACTGTACTGACATTGTCATGCAATGCAACAACAGGAAATGAGGACGAACGCATAAAATGGTGCATACAACAAGGGAGTGATCAGTCTTTAACGGAAGTGCGTAGTAATATCACAACGGTAATTAAAATGATGAGTGCATGTAGATACAGACACAGCAGCAGTATTGCTTTTGTTTTGCAACAACCGAGTTCCTACACGTGGTTTCAATGTACCTTAGGTACCTGTGGCGGCGACTCCACCAGAAGTTTTTACGCTGCATATACTACAGGTATTTATCTACTGTATACTTGTTTGGTTAAAACTTTCACGGTGTTCTTTAAGAACTTTATTCGCGCTATACATTTCTCGCAATACTTGAAAAACTGCAGAGCTATATACTATTACTGAACCATTAGAGATACGTTTATATATCAATGGAGACGTTTTCATATGAGTGTAATATTTTTGAGTGGGATGTTAAACAACAATACCATACCCATATACCAATGGAATCTATCTGGATTTTTTTCAAATTTTAGGACATGGACGGAACTCGGCACGATTAAGGGTCATCTGTAAGTATAAAAATGGCAAATATGATTACTGCAAAACAGTGGAACCTCGCTATTTAGGCCACCAAAGTGACTGACTAAAATTGGTCTAATTTGTGATGTGGTTTCCTATGTGAGGTTGAAATAGCTTCGAAGAGTGATAGACAGACTGACTTTTTTATGATCTCTATTGGTCTGATTAGTGAGGTGGTCTCCTAAGGGAGGTGGTCTTTACGTGAGGTTCTACTGTAGTGCATAATTGTTTTTTCTTTATTCTTATCATATTTATGGAGTATTTATGAAATTTCTCTTTTGATGACAAAACTGGCAATTGTGACTTTAAGATCCTAAACAGAAATATACACATTGGATATTAAATATATTATTTAACTAGTATTGATACCTCAAGAATTTTTTTTCGTATGGAAATGCATGCACATTACTTTCGGTCGCTCGTACTACGAGAAATTCGTTGTAGATTGCAATTCTGGTGAGAGAAACAAGTTAAATTTGAGTAGATAAAACTGATTGACTAAAGTCAAAAGTTGGTCAGTTTGTGACTCTATACGAAAAATTGTACTCATTCTTAATATATGCAATAACTTAAGCTTTTTCCATGTGTTTACCTATTTCTTCTTAGCTGAAAGGAGAGTGTTAATTAGTGGTGTTTTCTTGGCAATACTTGGTGTAACATCGCTCATAATAGCAGTGGTGTTAGTATTGAGATCGAAACGTCATGCAGGTTTGTAACATTTATCATTTGATCTCTCTCTCTCTCTCTCTCTCTCTCTCTCTCTCTCTGACATTCTTATAATGCTTTGACATCAGTTTTTATCAGTAGGAAATAACTTTTTCTTTTTGTAAAATTTTCACAAACGTATACACTGATTGACCAAATTAATCTAAATAATCACTGAATTCAGTTACTGAATAAGCTATTATCATGTTTAATCTTAATTGAAAATTAAACTTTTTTCTCTTGTTTCAGGAGCTGTCATTGCGTAAGTTTAAGTTTCTTCTTGTAAAATATAAAAGATGTAAATTAATCCCACCATATTTGAACTCTTTACACGAAATTTCCATTTCCTACAATGAAGCAAATTGAAATATTTTTGAATTATATGATCACAAAAATTACATGTAAATACATCTACACGTATTTTGAAATGTAGTTTAAGAAACCTCACTGCACCTTGAAGAAAAATACATGTACTCTTTCGCTATATCATATAAATATAGATATTTGAATTGAAAGAATCACACACAACGGCCTCCAAGCGAGGATAGTTATATCAATCAAGCCTTCAAAATTGTACTTGCAGAAATGAAGAAGAAAAGTCACAGCAGAGTCAACCCGACAACGTTGAAACATCAACCTATGCAGGTAAGGAAAATGTCAAGCTGATATACTTTACTTTTATTTATTAAAAATATATTATATATACTATACTATATATATATACTCTATTATTTTTTTGATATACTCTTAAAATCAATTTCATGTTTATTTAAAGAAATAACTGTGATCTCTGAACTTTCTTTGAATTTGAATTGGAGAACGTTATGGACTATTTCTTACTTGTATTACTACAAGTTTTGTTTTTTTTTATTTCAGATATAGAGTCACGGTAGTTATATTTTTTTAGTTAAATTTTTCGAGTTTCGAGATCATTTGGAAATCTTTTTTTACGATTTAATATTTTATTTGTACTTGTTTGTACTTATTTGTATTTGTATTTTAAAACTGTCTTTGTTCAAGATTAGAAAAGACCTACGCTATTGTTTCGACAGTAACATTTCCAGTTTTGGATAGTTTGCGAAAGTAATTATAATAATTTATTTATCCCACAAAAAGTTGAAGGATGGTTTTCAATACATCACGGGTGTCTCTAAGAAGACAAAACTGATACATTTTTTTTCAATTGGTTTCATATGGAGTATGATTTAATAGACGTTAATAGAATGACATTATTCAATATCCTTGCGACTTCCTCATGTAAATCCAGAAATTTTCGCGAAACTTTATTTTGGAGAATTGGTAGTCTTATTAATATTTACGAGACTATTTCCGTGACTATTTGTGTAAAGTTAAAACTCTTTGTTGTATGGTGCATGTTTATTTTCATGGTATGATTTTAGGGGGTGCTCGTGAATAATACCTGGTTTACAGTAACATGTCGGTAATGCATATGTGGAACAAAATGCTTGCGTCGCATCAGCGACGGACTATGGAAGTTAATGCGGATAAACTCGAAACTCGACAATTAATATTGTTAAATGTCCAAACCTAGAATATATCTTTCATATATTATATTTCATCATCGAACGAAGACCTTGAATATTTGACCCGGTATCGGATTTTAGCCTTTTAGATTTGAACAACTAGGGTCAGATTTTTTAACGTGTGTTTATTTACTGTTATATGGGACCTCGACTTTTACTGCCTCGTCCAAAGATCAGAAAAAGGCAGTCGCCTCTTCAGAAGTCAGAACCATCGATCGCTTGGGAAAATCAAAAGGTTTTTTTTAACCTATGTAAGATACAATCCCCTAAGGAGAACTAAAGGAATATTGCTCTGAAATAAGTACAAGGGCATACCAAGGCGATGATATTAAGACAATAGCAAGGCCAGAGCTGTTCGTCATGTTATATACAGTGAAATACCATCTCATTCATGAGACCGCCTCGCAAATAAGGTCCATCAAATATCTTTTTAACAATACTTAAGGTGTTTTTAGCCTCACTTAGGAGGCATCTTCAATAACCAGATTTATTTAACCCAGTCATGTGGGGGGTCTCAATACTAAGGTTTTACTTTATTTTGATTCTACGTACAAAACTGATTACTATTTCAAAATAATTTTACTGTACACGATCTTAAACTATAACGTTGTACGCAAAACATCAGTGTCCAGAATTACTGTCTATTTTTCAATGTACGATTTAAATTTTCATAATTGTTTTGTGCTTTTAGAACCCAGTACGACATAGTGTACTTTTTGAACGACACAAACGATGAAAGTCCATACACCGCATTACAGACATCGTCTTCAGGTAGTGTATATTTTATATACAGAAAATATTTTCAATACCGATTCTCTAGCAAATGTTGTCCATTACTTGTTATGAAGATTCTTCTGATTTTGAAAAGCAAATTTTCGTAGCTGTCGTTGGTTTATGCAAGTCATCGATGTTATTCTATTGAGACATGTTTTTCGTTCTACATATTTGTATCAGTACATTATTGCCGAATGAAGAATTAAATATATGCGAAAGATTGTCCACGTCAAACGATAGCACCACAACAGTCAAACTTAAATTACAGTCAAACCTGTTTTAAGGGACCGTCCATGGGAAGGAGCAGAAAGGGTCACATATGACAGATGGTCTCTTTATTCAGGTGATTTATATAGGAAAAAAAACATTTTGGGAACCATAAATTTAGGCCACATAAGACAGGTTTTCCTTTAATTCAGTGGGTTGTTCAGGCAGGATAGACTGTATAAAAAGAGGATATTTGAAGACTTTATCGAGACTTTGAAGGGGCATTCAAAATCGAAAAGTAGACAAAACAGTACAGAGAACCAACAGATTATCACAAATCTCACTTAAGAGACCATCAAATTAAGGAGACCGCCTCACATCAAATGTCATTAAAATCATATTCATTTGTCAATATTTCAAGCTCCTCAACTCTACTTGGCAGGCATTCTCATTTGACAGAAAAATCGACCATTGAATGTACACATCAGTTTGTTAATCTGTGCTTTGAAAGGATAATGAATTGTTCTTTTCTGTATTATTGCATCATTTACGCTAACATACGGCACAAACTTATATTTTCCTTTTTGTATTTGTATAGCATCATGTTCTAAAGAAGACGTTAACAAGACAAATGGCTCTGAGGAGCTGAACAAGGGAGATAAATCAGGGGAGGACATTAGCGAGAAGACTTAGTGCTGGCCCTTGAATATATGTGAAGTTCGGATGGTGCCAATTGCCCTTTGATCAAAAATTTCTGAAACAGAAGTAAATGAGAAATATTGATCAGAGGGACTGTGATCGACAAATCAGTGCTTATGAGTACTACAAGAACTATCATTTTCCCTATCTTAAGGTCGATATCGGACCTGTGGCGGTCAATATGACCGAGCCAAGAATCTTGTTTAAAGAACTCTGTGCTCCTCCGCTAGTGCTAGTGTACAAACCTGTCAATGATGCATGTATGAAAGTGTGTGACTATGCCAAGATCGAATGTTATGTCATATTGATTTTTTATTACATGTATTTTGTTACGAGAAAAATTCATTTTCTACAGACACATTCATATCAACATTTTTTACAAGTCAACATAGAATTATTTATCAGCGATTCAATCGATTTACTGAATTTTGTTATGTACTAAGAGTACATTTGTAAATATGTAAATACATTTGTTAATAAAAATGTTACATCCTGTGTAGAAGTTGTTCAGCGATGGTATTGTTATGGCCGGACAGGGAATTGAACCCGGGGACCTCATCATGCTTGACAAACATTCTAATCGTTGAACCAAAGTTCAGGACGTTATGCTCAAGGGTGTGACATTGTTTAGATTTACCACAGTATGCAGTGTACACAAACGCATGTTCATGTAAACATACATGCAATTCTTTTCGTTTAACTACATGCACATACATCCAATTACCCATAATAAGAACACCTCATGTTGTTGGAATTGCACTGTTATCTAAATTCACACTCGAGAAATATATTTCACTCATATTAACGGGCATCCCTCCGCACCCAAATCCTCCAACCACTACATCACCATGACGGTCCTTGTAAGTTGACAAATACTACATATATTGATTTATCGAATTTTATTCAATTCTTTGATTTGGTTAAATTCTTTGATTTGGTTAGGCTGTCATGAAATGCAATCTGAAGAGGGATGTTGTATAGATACTGAAGCATTGTTAAATCAACAATAGTCATCTTCAGATCAATTCATATAAAAGACCCACTCACGAGAAATAATGAATTTGGAAAAGGAAAAAAAAAAGGAATTTGGCCTTGTTCTCAATTGTACAACTCCACTGTACGATGACGTCATAGATACTTTGACGGAGATCAGTCACAGTCACAACACAGTCCACAACAGAGCACATAGTAACACATGTGTTCTCGAACTTCCTCCAGTGTAATAGATCCAAAGTCCGACGACGTCGACGATGACGGATCAAACGATGAAGTTGACCAATCATACTTCCCGATACATCTCATAGTGGAAAATCTAGAAAGAAAAACGACGGTATTCAATGTCAAAAATTATATTTCAAAAATGTTTTGCTTATTATTTCAGTCCGTATCAATTTTTAAAAATGACGCCATCAAACAAAATTGGTTGTGATTCTAATTCTTGTACTGTTGTATGGTTACTTTGAAAAAAAATGCAAATCCTAGACAACATTACTCGGACGTGATCTGGAGGAAAGGTGGTAAAGGAAAACGAATCGATCATCGAGAGGCTGACGGATATTTTATAGCATCTGCAGAAAAAATTTGACATTTTTTCAATATACAATGTATACAACTCTCTCTCTCTCTCTCTCTCTCTCTCTCTCTCTCTCTCT
>JACSZP010033259.1:0-15054 GCA_016161895.1 Pinna nobilis
TTAAAAAACTTGATGTTGTTTCCTACCCTTATCAATATGTTAGGGCCCTTGTCGCCAATTAGATCATAATAATTAAATGTAAAGTAAATCTACCGTTAACATTAAATATAATCAAAGATCAACTGAGGTATGTAAAAGGTTAAATACGAGTGTGACAAAACATGGAGAAACAATTCTGTTTGTAGGTTAATCGCTGGTCTATGTGAAATGGAGTGATATTCACAATACTGTATACAGGGTTATATTCGCCACGTGTTATTTTCGCACTAATGTACTTGCAAATAGTTTCGCCCCGTTTAATATTCGCCCAGTCTCGTCATAATTCTATTCTATGAATATACCATTTAAGATTCACTCAGCTTTGAATTCGCCCACTGAACATGAGGGCGAAAGGGGCGAAAATAAAACGGAGGCGAAAATTTCCCTTTATACAGCATATTGTATTTTACACAGATTTTGTCATTCTCTTTTTCTATGATGAAATAATTGAGAAACCACATAGTTATTGAACTACAAACGATATATTTCGTACGAGGTGTACGTGGCCATTGCGTGATAACTAATCATGTCACTCAAGGATTTTCACTTCTGATTTTTAACTATGGAATAATGCGTCCGGAAAATTGGGAAGGGGTTAAGGATCGATGGCGGGTTTTCTTCCCATTGAAAATGT
The DNA here is from genome assembly GCA_016161895.1 of Pinna nobilis. Lineage (NCBI taxonomy): Eukaryota > Metazoa > Mollusca > Bivalvia > Pterioida > Pinnidae > Pinna > Pinna nobilis. Next base: position 674 of record JACSZP010033259.1, read on the forward strand.
TTATAATGATCGAATCAATAGACTAATTCAGATGCATATACTACCTTGTATATTCTATTTTCACGCCTGGCCTAGCTTTCTTTGTTACAATATTGTATCCTCCTTGGTAACATTGACTGTTTAGACCCTAGTTCTTACTGCAAGGATAAATGCCGTATTCAATGTTAATTTCATTACGTCATTAATTGACATTAACAACAAGAAGATCAATCAAGCAAGTTTTGTAATTTCCTGGTTAATGTAGGGAGAAATGTAATCTTCATCCGCATCTAAAATCGCTTATATTGATTTATATAACTCATTTGGAACTCATGACAATTTTGAAAACCTAAAAGCTTGATTTCATATTGAACTTCTAAATCAAGGTCAAAACTCTGTAGATATGTATAAGTAGAACACCTTGATCAATATAGTAAAAAATCCTCAAGTCGATCCTTATTTCTTATTGTCTCGCGAAGATCTGAGTCAGTAAGTATAACAATTAAATATTAAATTTTGACACGACTCTCCTTTTGTTATACTTTATGATAAATATGCTGTATGGCTAAATTATCCAGAAGGTACTGTCCTGCCAGTGGCATGAAAGACATTAAGTGCTTACCGTGTTCACAATATACCGCTAAAATAAAATGACCCCGTTGGTCATTTCCACCTTAGTTTTAACGCTTTTAACTAGCTAGTTCAGAGCTGCATGACGGTGAATTCGATATACTGACTATATAAGACACCGTTTATACTTAAAGTTAAGAGCTGCATGCTCTAAGCAATCGGCACCATTCTGTAGCTCTCACAGTACACTAGAGGGATGGCGACACAATGTCCAGTTTGACTTACTGATACATTTTACTTCCTGAAAAAAGCGGATTTGCATCAGCTAGATCTTATTTCGTAATAACGAATGATATGGTTACTTATTATTAACATAGTTTCCTGCAACATCAATGCAAGTCTAGTGTGTAGGCTATCTTGTCTTTATGTTCTAGTAAAATACTACTCGATATAGCAAAGCCGTTAATTTACTTTTAAAGACTATGCTAGAAAACTAATTTTGTTAGATACGCGAGAGAACTTGCTAGCAACCTATATTTCACGCTGACGCGCAAGCCCAAATTTTCATTAACATGCATCACATAGAATAGGTGAGTAACTTTAGAATACTTCTAGCGAAATCGTTGTTTCGCCAATGATGTAAAATAATCGATTCGCTGAAATAATCATCAAAGAATATTTCCGACTTTGCAGTTATTAGAAATTCTACATATTCTATTTTGAATGTTGACTAGTTAGATATATTTGTTTAAATGCTTTGTTATTCAATTTCAGGTCTTGTCCGGAATCTGTGAGTATTTCATTCAACAAAATTACATATATTACTGGTATATTGAAAATTGACAAATAGCATCGACAAAAATATGAAAGTAAGGTTCTTTGATGGCTTTTTGTCCTTAAAATGCCTTTAATGCGGCAGGTGTCGGAAAATTAAATATCATCGCTTGTAAGGCTAAAAACGAACGCCATTCACAGGCATTGAATGTCACCAACATATGATAATCAGCTACCTATGTATCAATTGCCATAGGACCTCTGACAATCTTAGAGGTGGGATCAGGTGCTGTTAATACACGCCGTGAGTCCTATATCTAAAGTTGGTAAACGGAGCAATCTGTAGTCAAAATAAGTGCGTGGAAAGAGTATTGTAATGACAAAATCAGCAAAACATTGCTTTAAAAAACTATTCAAGGAAGACCCGAAAGATATCAACAACAAGACATATATGAGTAAACGATTCTTGAACAACTTCAACAGTAAAACAACAGCTTCAACAGCATTAATGAAATTTATTTTCTGCACTATGTCATTGATTCATTTTGCAGATAAATATAATTAAGATAAACTTTAAAAGAAGAAAATATTTTGCGTAGTCCATATATTTGCGAGATGTTTGACTTGGACTTAAATAATTCCATTTGTCTGTTTCAGTAATCATAAGTGGCCAGTCAAGAGAGCATTCATACGGTAAGGAGGCTAAATGTTTTATGTCATGAAATATTTGTGCCGTGGAATATTTCTATCCTCATAACTGTCGCAGTTTTACTGAAGAAAACATTTCCCCCTTCTCAAATTCGCCAGGAGTTATTATAGAGTTACGGACCACATGTTTATTAAGTGATTCAGCTATGCGACAAAGTATGCTCCTTTCATTTCAAAGTCGTCTTCTAATGTAGGGACAAAAAGTAGACGAGGGAGAAAACACTAAGACAAATATATCCTAATCGATCACAAAAAGGCCTTCTTTTCATATTAATTTTGCTTATGTCATTTGGTTTTACTCATACATTGTATGAAATTAAAAACAAAGACTTCAGTCAAGCCACCTCCATAGGTTATAAGAGACTGTCAAAACACAAAATATTTTACCAAATACATGTAGTTAATTTTATTAAGGACCGTATCAATCATCAAATCAAAATAATTAACTAGATAAAAATAATTCACTAGATAAACACAAACATTTTCAACCCAACATCGAGTTTAACATGTTACATGAGTGCTGTGTCTGTATGTTACAGCCGATACTTTTATTCAGATTTTACTGTGTCACGTGTCGCGTACACCTTTGCCTTTACAACGTCCTTACCCTAAGTAAATGTCCACTCTCAAATAATAATCCTTTACGTAATATAAGACTATTGACAATAAAGTGTGTAAGATAACACGACTTGTAGAAAGGGCACGGGCACCTGCTAATAAAGTAATCTCCTAGTTATTCTTTCTGTCCTGACCACACGCCTGAGTTGTCAAAATACTTTAATGAATTTGTTTTCCAATACGTTTGAACCTGAATCCCATTACATATTAGATGATATAATAACAGGCGATAATTACAAGTTTAGATGGTAGGAAGCATACATAAAATATGTCCCTGGATATGCTTTGAACTTATTTGCTGAAACTTGTTGTTGCTTTATAAATGGATATGAAAACGTAATCAAATAAATGAAAGGTGCTTCAAAAACAAAGCATGACAAAATATAATCACAACGTGATATCTGAAAGTGCAATACAAGAAAGTAAAATCGAGTTGTACATTTTTTCAAAAACATCGAGAATACCAAGAGATGCATACAGGTGAGGTAGCTACAGTTATTTAGAGTTAATATTTAGCACAAGACGTAGAGTTAACTCCTGTATTATCGGTCCCGACATTTGGGCCATTCCTGAGCCAGATCCTCTAGTCACATGATTATTTTGAAAACGGAAAATGATTTTCATTGATATTGAGTATCTTTACAGAATTAAAAATACTATTGAAATTTCTTGCCAAAATCAAGCCTTTATGCTGTAAATTATATGCTGTTTCTCCTTGCAGAATGTGATAAAATTGCTGACTTGGCAATTCTAGTTGATTCTTCAAGAAGTCTTGGACCTGAACACTTTGAACAAGAACTAATCTTTGTCGAAAATGTATTAGAACATTTTGATATCGGACCTGATAAAACTAGAATAGCAGTTCAAACGTTCAGTGCAGGAATACGGATTGAGTTTCACTTTAATGAATTCTATAGCAAATACGATGTTTTAAATGCAATAAGGAATACGTCATATACAGACGGCATGTGTACACTAATCTATAGAGGATTGGAACAGGCTAGGAATGATATGTTTCTGGAAATGCATGGAGCGAGACCAGGAGTACAAGACGTCGCTATTGTTTTAACAGACGGAGAAACAAATCCAGGTATGCATGCGTTACTTATTTGAATTAAATGATTAACAACTTTAGTGTAATTCTACTAGATAAAGTATTGCGCTTTTAATCATTTGTTGTCTCACCTACTAAAGTTGGCAAATGTCCCAGCTTTCCTTAAATCTAGTTTGAATGTATGGTGAAGTTGAACAGTTTACGTGTGGTCTTTCTGAGGTTCATTTTGTAACCGGATCACTTGAGCACCAATAAAACGTTCTTGGCGATATATTAATGAATGATTACAAAGTGCTACGTAGGTAGACCAAATACAAACAACTAGACTACAAACAATATACATTTTTATAAAATTAATACATTTTCTGCAACGGTCGTTATAACGATAAGAGTTTAGAGGGAACAACATTCTAGAAACTTTAGACTACATTCAGATTAACTATTTGAGAATTTTCAGCAAATATTAGAGAGGCCCGGATCAGAACCACGATTGTAGCGAACATAAGCCCATATAAAAAGTTTTAACTTTGATTCAGGTGTCAGATAGTTATGCCCTACCAATGAATAATGTTCATGTATATTTGATCGTCGTAAACATGAAACATTTGACACATTTAAATGTTGAATTCACATGAAATTAAAAATAAATGTAAAACATAACTAAAGTTTTGATTTAATTTTGAATATCGCCAATTGTTGATGCTATTAGATGGTTCATGAATTGTTCCTTTCTTTTAGGAAAAATGGACCAGTACTCGCTTCCACATGCCAAGTCAATTACTCGGAGGGAAGCTAACTTACTGAAATTTGCGGGAGTGGACATATATTCTATTGGAGTAGGGCCGAGGGTAGATGATGTTGAAATGGTTGGAATATCCAGTGGACGTGCCAATTACTTCAAACTTAACAGTATAAATGATTTAGACAACCTGGATATGACGAAACGTTTGGTGACTGAAGTTTGCACAAGTGAGTTTGAGTAGAAGTGGTAGAAGTAATGTTAAGGTAAAAACATTGTTCTAAACCCATGTTTCTGTTGCATTTTGTATCAAATGGCTCAACAAAATAGGTTTCTTCGTCTCTAACGACCTAAATAGTCATGCCGTCTGTCGCATTGTTCGGGAATATATCATGGATAATATTCTTAGCCTTGGTATGGTATTGCATTGTTGTTTGGTCACAGAAACCCCAATTAGCCTTGAAATAATTCACTAAAGTTTCCAAATTTTGTAAACAGTATAATCATATTTCACCAGGAACGCGTCATCGTTTTAAATGCATTATGTATGTGAAATTACGCAGCATATGCCTGCAATTCTATTCTTGATAAACATATGCATACAGTTTCATGTTAATTTAATTAATTTTTGTTGTTCGTTTTGCAGAAGAACCAAGACTCTGTAAGTACTCATTTCTCTCCGATATCACATCATCATTCATTGGTTCATCACATTGACAAAATGTTATTTCAAATCCATTGCAGCTCTGTAAACTCTTTAAATACTCGCGGTTGGTTGTGCTTGTCTTTCCGATGGGACATTATAAACCTATGCACGGTAGGTGTCGGCACGTTAAAGAACCCTTTCTGCTATACGGCCATAATGCCCGATCATAGGTAAAAGTGTCGCCCTTCCCCGGCACACAGTGACGTCTCCATATCAGTGAAAAATTCTCGAGTGGGACGTAAAACAACAATATAACCAACCAACCAGAAAAATTTAAGTCCCACAAATATAAACATCACTAAGAAAGTTCTACTGCTATTAAAGTACCTGGCTGACCGTCACGGTTTATCTACGTCACGGATGATGTTTTGCTGAGTGCATTACTGTTTGTAGTCTTGTTTCCTTTTGCTTTGGTCATAGCAAACATCATTGCACTATAATTGGTTCAATATGAGAATTTATGAGTACAAAAACAATACCGACCGAGACCGAGCTAATAATAGTAGAGTAATTGTTTAATTTCATTTTGCTAAGATCTTGAAATTTCTATTGATCAACTTGATTACATTAATTTTTTAAGGAAAACACTCACCAACGATTTTATCCTGTACAGGCCAGACTAGACGGAGGAAATGCTGGATGACGTAACAGTAATATAAACGTCATAACAGTGCAATATGATAAATTATCCGGTTCGCAGTGCAATCTAATTGACGGTGGTATGTGACCGTCTCTGGACAAATACAAATGCAGAACGAAATGAAAAATGTAATTATGTGGCATATCGCTCGATTTTTTAAAAACTGGATGCGACATTTGTATTTTCAACTTTTCTTTTTATGGTATATTGTCTTTTATTTTATAGCATGCATCGACAAGCCAGCCGACATCTTCTTTGTCGTCGACAAGTCGTCCAGTTTGGCGTCAATAGAAAACTTTTACAAAGAGCTATCCTTCATAGCACGCTTCGTAGAGGGTTTCAACATCGGCTTAGGATTTCGGCAAACTCGGATTGGAGTCGTTACGTTTAGTACTAACTCACGGCTGGAGTATGGACTTGGTGCTTATGACAATAAGATAGATGTACAGGATGCTCTTCTGAATATAAACTTTACGACGGGCGATACATACACCCACAAAGCACTAGAAACCATGTTATTTGAAGGGTTTGCCTTCAATGGTCGTGTAGGAGTTCCGCATATAGGTACTTAAAATTGGTACATTCATGAATTATGCAGCACGTTCGAGTTACATTTCATATGCAGCATCCAGGCACAATATTTATAACATACTCTTATCTCTAGTTAAAAACTGGTCCCGTGCCACACTAGGCGATGACACGTAAAAGGAACCTCCCTGCTCTACGGCCATTAGTGCCGAGCAAAGGCAAAATTTGTCGCCCTTCATCGGCACACGGTGACGTCTCCATATTAAGGAAAGCTTTTTGAGTGGGACGTGAAACAATTCAACAACAATAACTGCTAAGTTTTCTTGTCAAACGAGTAGAGAGGATAATCGTACCATCTAAAAGAAAGCGGATTTGAAATTAAAATCTTACATTAACATAATACAGTCTAACCTGACTTAGTGACCCGCTGAATTAAAGGACAACGTGTCTTATGTGACCTGGAATGTATGGTTCCCAAAATAGTTTTTTCCTATATAAATTACCTGAATTAAGAGAACACCTGTCTTATTTGACCCTATTTGCTCCTTCCCTTGGATGGTCTCTTAAAACAGGTTAGACTGTATATCAAACCTTGTCGAATTGTCGTCTTCTAGCTTATTTTGTTTTGATTACAGGGATAATCATGACAGACGGACAATCAACAGATCCATACAAGCTAGAAGACATGATTGATGAGCTTAGGCTGTCTAGAATTCAAATGTTTGCTGTTGGTTAGTACACATAGTTCCCTTGGTGTTTCTACTGATAAGTAGCTTTTGTGCACAAAACAAGTTATAAACTTTTCTAAGTGATGCGGATGGAAATCGGCCACAGAAACATCCACTGTTCAGGTACCCGGGTTTCTCATGCAAGGATTGGTGGGTTTGACTTGCTGCATGGCAGGTTATACATCATCTTTTGGCATTCAAGAGTAAGAATCAAAATTGACATTAAAGGCAATTCAGCGCAACACACAAAAGAAACTGCTAGTCATTATATAATGATTCCTTTATGAAAAGAAGGATCAGAATTGAATGTTGCCTTAAACGACAGGTGCCCATTTATACAAAAAACTGTAAGATAAGTCCAATTGTTCCAGTAGCTACGCCCCTGCTTTTGTCTACTGCTTGTGTGTTTTTCTCACTTCAGGTAATTATATACCTCTGGTTTCTATTCAGTGCACCTAGGGATCATTTACACATCGGATAAACGTTTGCCGCAACACTCGATATTCATGGAAATTAACAGCAACATTCACTTCGTAACGTTTATATGAAAATAAAATTTTCAGGTGGGCATATGAGGCCGCCGTAGTGTAGTGGTTAGCGTGTTCGACTTTTGATCGTGTTGTTGGCTGTCCCTGTTTTTCGGATGAGACAGTAAAACTAATGTCCTTTGTCACAGTAAGGTTCGGCACGTTATAGAACTCGCCCTGCTCTACGGCCATAAATACCGAGCATAGGCAAAATCTGTCGCCCTTTACAGGCTTCGGTGACGTATCCATATCAGTAAATGATTCTTGAGTGGGACGTGAAACACAAATTTAACCAACCGATCATGTGTGCACATAACGTCCTTCGAACTAATGTACCTCTTTTAACAAAATAAAAACAACATTATATATGACACTAAATTGACGCATACCGTGTTCGAATATTGTTTTATTTGAAATCAACTTTATTTTTGACAGGTTTTGCAGATGTGGACATCGATGAATTGAATATGATGGCATCAGATCCCGATTATAAGCACGTGTACGTTGTTGACGATATACACACCCTAGATTCCGTCCGAGACGAGTTATACATCCATGTTTGTAATTTCATTGGAGGATATGAAGACATGAGCTAATGACCTCTGGTCATCACCACGTGCAGTGCTAACAATTTCTCTTGTTTTAATTTTAGTGATGGCATTGGACATCGTCACCAGCTCAGAAGCTAGTGCTGATGATTAGCCTCGTTTAATCGTTGTTGAGGCCGTTGCTATGTAAATCTTGTCATATTAAGCTTACTCCTCCATGACACCTGATCCCACCTCTGGATTTTCAGAGTTCTATGTTTGTCCAATATTCACCAAATTTGCACATTGCCTCCCCCCCCCCTTTATTATAGCGGTTGATGTCTTTGCGTCAGTGATTTTCATACTAATATAATATAAGTTTAATTTCCGAATATTCCGTGGAAATTCTTCAATTGATATCATCAAACATTTCACTACAACCAAAGACAATTTGTCTTTCTTTAATTTCCTTTGTTTCATTGAACATCGTCACCAGCACGAACCCAGGTGTTCGAAGTCCCTTTGCTTTATTCATATCGATACCAAAGATATGTCGTCTACAGTCCAAACCCCGGTGCTTCAAGTCCCCATGCTTCAATTTTACTTTTATCAATGCTCACCCAAAAACCCCAGTCTTGACCTAAGTGCTTAAATCCGCGTTGCTATGATAAAATTTACATTATTGGTCTGTTGGAGATCGTTATAATCTCCGAAAATACTATTCTCAATGAACCACTTCAAATTTTTTATGGAATTCTGTTTGTATTGTTGAGTATAAATTTTGTCACCTCTTTTGTCTAGTATTAGTATTTTTTACTTTATAATATCACCCTGACCATTGACCCACCTCTACAAATCTTGGATTACTGAAATATTTTCCCAAAGGTATTTGAAGGGGCATTCATATAAGGAAGTGAGTACATGTGTATTTTGCATTTTTAAAATCTATTGTAACCAACATTTTGTTTCGTGATATTGTTCTCGACGTTTGGAAATGTGTGAGATTGAGTCCATTACTTCGATACCGTTTTGGAACCTATAACACGTTTTTCTTATTTGCAACTTCCTGTGTATTATTTTTAAGATACGTTTTATGATAGTTGTAAGAACATGTATATTATTTATATATATTATATTTATATTTATTCAAATTTAACGTTGTTGAGACAATATTAGTTCATATTATTTATTACCAATGTAGTTCCATGGCCATGCTCAACATATTGTTTTTATTTATTAGCTTGATGTTTGTAACATCTGTATACCAGTAAATTATTAAAACGTCGTTTCTATATATGTAGTTACACTTTTGGTTCTTTTTTCTCTCTCCTTCCTCTCATCTTAACGAGAAAAATTGGAGAAATCCAGTTTTTGAGAGGTCAGTGAATTGTTGGCCGTTCACGTCTCGTATTATTATTGTTCGGAATTAACAAATTATTACTCGAAAATTTCCAAAATTAAGTAGCAGTACTTACTGCAGTAAGCATTAGGGGTTTCATTAACACATTAAAATGTATGCACTTTAACATAAGAAAAAAAACCTTCCGTTGTTCCTCTGGCAAACTTCCTAAATAAGTTACAAATCTGACTTCTCTTGACCACCATGTCGATGGTGTAGACGAAGAGGGGCGTAACTCTCATATAGACTGCCTAGAAGTAAATAGTCGTATCTCATTTTTACAATTTTCAGACTGTTTTTTTTTTATCCAGTAAGATTTTTCTTCCTAATTTTTCAATAAAAAGACATGAACATGATATTTTCGCCCTAATGCTCTTGTAAAAAGTTTCGCCCCGATTTAAATTCGCCCAGTCTCGTTATAATTCTATTTGATAAATTTACCATTTCGAATTTGAAAAATAAAACGGGGGCGAAAATTTCCCTGAATACAGTATACAATTAATAACTGAGTGAAAAATAATAAGATTTCAATCAATGTACAGTGTTTAAAGAAGAAATATTTTATCCAAATTTGTACGAAGGATTTAATGTATTTTGACAAAGAGAAGTAATAAATAACTGTTCTAAATAACTAGAGATTCCTTCATGTCTTCCGGTCAACTTCCACCATTTTGCTTTTCAACTGAATATTGCCAAACTTTTTTTCTATACCCAATTGCTAATTAAATTTGCAGTAACTTACTTAATCATCTTCCCGCCAACGGGCGCATAAGACCTCAACGCATCTCCCTTTGCGCTCGCCAGTACTTTCATACCTTCCCATGTGGTATCTATTTGCTTTACCTCTTTCTGTGATGTTCTTCGCCAGTTGGTCTTGGGGCGTCCTTGTTTTCTTTTACGATCAGGGGTCCAGTATATAGCTTCCCTTGTGATGACATTTGGGGCTTTCCTAAGTACGTGACCAATCCATCTCCATTTTCTCCTAGCTATCTCTTCCATGATGTCGTTTTGGTGTAGTTGTTGGTGTAGTTCTCTGTTGGAGATTACTCTGGGCCATCGGATTTTCAGTGTTGCTCTCAAACATTTGTTGATGAACGTTCCGATCTTTTCTTCAAAGTCTTTTCGCAATAGCCAACATTCAAAGTCATACGGAAGAACAGATTTTACATTGCTGTTAAATGATTTCATTTTGTCTTGATAGTAATGTTGTTATTCCATATCGGTCTAAGCATGGAGAAAACTTGTCTGGCTTTTTGTTATTATTCTTGATTCAATATCTACCTCTGTGCCACCTGTTGTTGTTAATATGCTGCCCAAGTATGTAAAACTTTCCACATCCTCGATGTTGTTGTCTTTGATTGTGATTGGTGTGGAATTTCTTGCATTGATTCTCATAATTTTAGTTTTGTTGGAGTTAATCTTCAGACCTATCTTTTCAGCTTGACTTTGGAGGTTGGTAGTTTTTGTCTGCATATGCTGGCAGTCATGTGAGAGGAGAGCTAGATCATCAGCGTAGTCGAGATCCTCTAATTTCTCTGTGATTGTCCACAGCATTTTTCTGGATAATTAACCAATAAAATCCTCGGAAATTTATAAAATTTAATCATTGTTGTTTAACGTCCCACTCAAGAATATTTCACTCATACGGATACGTCACCTTGTGTCGGTGAAGGGCGACAAATTTTGTCTATGCTCGATACTTATGACCCTAGAGCAGAGAGGGTTCTTTAACGTGACAACACCTACTGTGACACGGGGCCTCGAACGGCCAACCGTAGAGTGGCGTATGACTTTTGTTTAAAACTTTTCATTTTGTAAATAATCCATTCTACAATTAAATGCATTTATTCTTGCACGATTGTTATCGTAAGATTTTTCGTGAAAAAAAACAAAATACTGGCACCGTATAAGATTCCTTGCCTTCAGATCTCGATGTCCTAGGTTAGAACCTCTACAGGGGACCGTAATATGAATAAGCGGTTAATGTGGAACGAGCAGAGGCCTAAATTCGTAGGCCTGTTCCCCTGTATTTGATAAACCAACACGCGTCAAAGACATAATAGAGGCCACCTTTCCCAAGTGGTTAGCTTTTTCATGTTCTGATCAAGAGGTCTGGAGTTCGAGCCCGAACCGCGATACGGTTGGCCGTCCTTGTCTTTCGGATTAGACAGAAAAAAACAGAGGTACTTTATAACAGAAGGTGTGGGCAAGTTAAAGAACCCTCCCTGCTCCACGGTCATAAGGCATAGGCAAAATTTGTCGCCCTTCATCGGCATATAGTGACGTCTCCAAGTGAGTGAAAGATCCTCGAGTTGGACGTTAGACAATACACCAACCGATCTTAGACATTTTGTAACAAACTGATCAAATAAAAAAGATAGATTCTATCGAAGGTGGAAATTGTTGCCTCGAAAATGTAAAACTGACCTCGGGTCATCCGAGTTCTTCAATACTGACATCATTTAGTTATCAATTGTATAACGCAGGCGACCAATTCGTGAAGACACGGGCGAAATAGTTTTTAGAAACAATTTCAGAGTAGAGACCACATTAGATGTGCCCAAAACCAATGTTCGAACATATTTCATGTTGTTTGTGAATTAAAAAAGATGGACAAAATTCGACCCTGATGGGACTCGAACCCACAATCTTCGGCTCCGGAGGCCGACGCCTTATCCATTAGGCCACAGGGTCTTCGATCTAACCTGAGTCGTTAATATTATTTATAAAGCGTCTTACGAAATAATAGATTACTTAAATATATAGTTTTGCTCTCCGTTTTCTTTTCCACTTCGCTTACATAACCCAGAGTCCTCTATATATTCTTCTGAATAATATAAACCAACCACGTGACATTCCTGACCACAATTTCAAAAATAACAGCTTACTATGNNCCTTGTTCCTGCGTTATCCATAACAACCCTTCATTTCTTTTATCTTTTTGTCGGCAACTTCTGGCTTTCAAGTCATCTCATAATGTAACAGAAACCAGCACATCCCTCCACGTTATAGTGTTAAGTAAGTAGGTCATCGTGGGATTGCCAAATGAGGCTCCACTGAGGAATGGTGTGATCGAGTATTTTTTATTTTCAACTAGATCTAAGCTTGACCTTTCTTTCTTTTCTTTTTTTCTTTTTTCTTTTAGATCTTGTATATAACGATTTTAAGAATAATACTAAAATGTTTATTAATACTTCCTCACCCTCGGCTTTCGCATAGACGATCAATGAATCTGTGTTTATTTATTCGCGAATGGTCCCGATTTTTAAAATCCCCCATGACGAACCTCTAGTTTCGCATTTATGCAAGAGTTGTCTCGCTTTTATCAACACTGCCGTTTTCAATACAGACGGTATACATGTAAGCCTGTGTTACGAAAGCTAGATTTACTTATCAATATAGACTTCAAGCATTTCCAGTACGTTTACATAAGTACAATTCGATAGATTTTAGGGCAAAGAACAAACTGAAAGCAAACAACTGAAATCACGAAATTTTGTTCAAAATTACAAAACTTGTTCTTGTTTTCTTACTTAAAAATTCATCATATATTGTAAGTAAATTTCGACCCCTTCAAAGTTATGTATGTATCCGAAATTTATGCTCTTGTAGGACCTACTTTTATCCTGATGAATATCTGAATGAGGTTTACTTCACATTTTTATTTTTTGTTAACAAGTCCGACATCACAAAATTCGGCGTTAAATGCAATCAAGGGTTCGTATACTATTTTCATCTCGAGACCGTATCGCAGAGGACGGTTGTTTCTCGGAATCCTGTTGTTAGTACCGACTGTATGAATGTAATAGACCTAATAATTGTACTGAAACAATAAAAAGAGTTTAAATGCCCCTCCTTTTTTCTACATCAGTTGGGACCTATAAGGATCTATCGCTGAGAAGAAACCCCGAATACAATGGAGGCTAGCCGTGTTAGAATAGTAGACTCTTACATAGGCGTGATGAGTGGGAAGGGAAGTATCATCAGGTCATTCTGACCTTTTGATAAAACACAATTTTACTTGTAAGTCGTACAAACTTTTATAAAATATGATTACACATTTATTTGAATATTATTTCTAAAATCTGTATTTTGGACATTTTGTTTCACTTACCATGGAATTCTCGCAAAGTTCATTACAATGGCTAAATCTTATCTTTTGTCCAAAATTAGCTAAAGTTAATAAGTTTGGTAAATATAATGAAACTTTCACCCGCCATGAATTATCCAGAAAACAAGCAACTTTCACGAAGGAAGGGCAAAAGAACGCAGAATTTTTTTTTTAGACAGTAGCCGTTCAGTTAGCGTCCGGTCTTCGGATTATCTTACCCCTACTATACCTATTTTTTTTTTTTTTTTTTTTTTTTTTGTAAGAAGCTCGCAACGGGGAAATTGTTATAGCCACCGTCAAAACCCTACTAAAGGACTTAAGGCGCTTGAGAAAATTAAGCTAAAATATCTTGATCCCCTTATTGATCCCTACCTTGACCAAGCGGAGGTTCGACTCGAGTACCCAGCGCGTCACTTTATGCTGGAACTGCGAGAAATAAAGATCGAACCTTACTTTACTCTTCTTCATATTTTTACAGGTAGGTCAATTATTTTTGCATTTTCTTAAAGTTCATTTTACTTGTTTAATATTTCAATTTTAGTATTGTGTACTCTGTTATTTGTATTGTATGAATGTAAATGCACGTGTCAAACTTGCAATGTTTTATTAATGATATTATTCATGTACAAAACTTTATTTCATTTTATTCTACTAATTGTTTATTCATGAGAAGTTGTCGCCTGGTATGAGTTTTTGTTGTTTTAAAATATAAATGCTGTTTTAATTCTGATTTTGCACATTATTTCCATATTTAAGATTCTAGTTTAGGTTTT
>JACSZP010033261.1:0-10641 GCA_016161895.1 Pinna nobilis
TTACTGTTCAGTATTACATTATTTGGTGCGTTACTGTTCAGTGTTACATTGTTTGGTGTATTACTGTTCAGTGTTACATTATATGGTGCATTACTGTTCAGTGTTACATTATATGGTGCATAACTGTTCAGTGTTACATTGTTTGGTGCATTACTGTTCAGTGTTACATTATATGGTGCATTACTGTTCAGTGTTACATTGTTTGGTGCATTACTGTTCAGTGTTACATTGTTTGGTGCATTACTGTTCATTGTTACAGTGTTTGGTGCATTACTGTTCAGTGTTATAATTTTTGGTGCATTCCTGTGACAGTAAATTACTTACTTTGAGAACAAGGTTGAAACTAATAGAATCATTCACTATTACAAGTGTGGGATATAGAAATTCCACTTGGTGACTTGGCCGAAAGGGAATTTCACTACCCCAAACAAGTTTGGAATGTATGATTTCTTTGTGGATCCTGAGGTTTTAGTGTATTTACACTAAATATGCTAAGGTATTAGGAGTTTTCTTTGTGTAAATTAGGCCCCATGTATTGGTCAAAGTTGTATAAGATGTTTCATTTGATTGAGGTTGAAGTTCTAGTGATGTAGAATTGATGACATCCTGTAATTTTTACTCCATGTGTACAGTTCTCAAAATGATACTTAACAACATTCAGAAAGAGCCACTTTCATAATATTTGCCTTTTACAATCCCTGTCCTGTAATAATGGCCTAGTGGTTAGGGTGTTTGACTTCAAATCGAGAGGTCTGGGGTTAGAGCCCAAGCCACAGTACGGTTGTACCCTTGTCATAATAGGTGTTGGCCATTAAAAAACCCTCCCTGCTGTATGGCCATAAGTGCCGAGCATAGGCAAAATTTGTTGCCCTTCACGGGCACATAGGAATGTCTCCATGTAAGTTAAATATTCTTGAGTGGGACGTCCAATAACAATACAACAATCAACTGTCCAGTAATATCATACACATTATCTTTCAATAGGCATTGAAGGAAGGGAGACAACCAGACTTGTCAGATTACAAAGATTTCAAGCTGACTTGTGAGAACTTGGGATACCAGATGCTGCAGAAATTAGGATGGAAAGAGGGGGAAGGACTGGGAGCTGAGGGGCAGGGGATCACTGCACCTGTCAACAAGTAAGAGTTCCTACCCTCTTTTGTTTGTTTTCTTTGTAATGCAAACTTGTACTGTACCAGTTTATGACCAAGCTTATCGGCTTTTCATTCAGAAAACATAAACCATTTACTGCAAAAAGCGGGGCCATCTTGGCCTAGTGGTTACTGTGTTTGACTTCCAATCAAGAGGTCCAGGGTTCGAGCTCAAGCCATGTTGCAGTTGGCTGTCCCTGTCTTTTGGATGAGACAGTAAAAACTGAGGCCCTGAGTTACAGTAGGTGTTGGCACATTAAAGAACCCTCCCTGCTCTACAGCTTTAAGTACCAAGCACAGGCAAAATTTGTCGTTCTTTACTGGTGCACTGTGACGTCTCCATATAAGTGAAAGATTCTTGAATGGGATGTTTAACAATACAACCAACCAACCAAATGCTAAAAGCTAACCTCGATATCTTTTTTAAATGTTTGTCATGTAAAATTTTGAAGAATTATCATTTAATTGCGTTTAAACAAGATTCAGAATAAAAGATGATATTTTTTAAATGACTCAAAAGCTTTGCATTTAGGGCGCGACGGTTAGATTTGAAAGAAGCAGTTAAACAAAAATCTTACAGATATAGAAAAAGAGTATTTTGTCATATCAAGGGTGTAGTGTCCAAGTTAGCTTTCAACAGAGGTGGTTTACAGTGTCAGTTGTTAGGAGTCCTGGTGGCTGCACAGTAGAGTGTGCATCCTCAGACCTGAAGGTCATGGGTTGGAACCTTGCCACAGGCAGCTAGCATTTCCTGGGTTCTGTTTCACAGTAGGTAATAGCTATGTCAAATGTTAAAGTGCCCTCACTGCTCAATGGTTCTAAGTGCAAAGCATAGACCTAAATTTGAAGCACTTAACCAGCATTCAGTGACGTCTCAATATGAGTGAAAGTTACTTAGTACTTACTTAAACAACTACACAACAACAGCAGGAACACAGTGTTAACTGTCTCAAAAGACCTCTATTACAAATGACCACATATTTAGAAGCAATTTAATGTATAATTCTTGAAACAAAATCTGTGGTTGGAGACCACCTCTTATCGAAAGACCATATTTTCACAGCTATAGAAATGGACTCTAAAGACAGACAAAATAAACATTGATCTATTTATAGAAGATTCTGTAACAGTCTTTTTACATACCCGAAGAAATGTACCAAGTAATAATGACAATTATAACATGAGGGATAAATTTCAGGGGCAATGTGTCAGTGGAAGGTCGAGGTATAGGAATGGAGCGCCCTGCAAACTTAGATAAAGATGACGATGAGTATGACGCCTTCAGAAAAAGAATGATGTTGGCTTACAGATTCCGACCTAATCCACTGGTAAGTATCTCTGATCATTGTGTGGCAATCTATTGCTTATAGATATTGGAAGTCAACAATCTTTTCACATATAAAAATCCGAGAACTTGAAAGAAAATAGGACATCAGTGAAGCCATAGTTTTGTCATAAACACAAGGTATATACTAATTTACCTAAACCAAGAAATGGAGATTTGTATTTGCTATTTCTCTTGAGGCTTTTGCAAGATTAAAGCATAGATTCCCATTAACTCTAGTTTTTGAAGTGAATTTTTGAACTGAAAAAAAAAGAAGAGATTCAAGCTCAGAGATTTTAGAGAAAAGGAGAATGAATAATCAGTCATCTCCCTAATACAGATGTGATGATATTGGATATTTACAGCCTTCAGGGTCTATTCTTTTCTTTTCTTTTCTTTTATCTCCTGACAAATAATTGGAGCACAATTGATTTAGCCTTGTCCATCTGTTAGTACTTCCGTCCAGATTCATTTGACTAATTGCTTACAGTTTTTGAGCTATAGCTTTGATATTTAGCAGGATTTTTATACTCCTAATAGGGTTTGCATTTCCATAGTATTTTGATTTTTTTTGTTTAGATATTAGCAAGATGATTATAGCATGACTGTGTTATTTTGTCGCATATTGGAAGCTTATCATTAGCTAGGGCACTGTGTCTTGTAGAAGCACTTCAGTTTAAGTTAGTACTATTCTCACCAATTATTCCAAGACAACCTTACTGATAATTTCATAAAGATCATGATGATAATACTTTTTTTTCTTCCAGAATAACCCAAGGAGACCTTACTATTAATACATAAAGAAAAAAACAAAGGTGGCCAGTTGACCCAGAAAGTAGAAGAAGAAAAAAGACAGTTATGCTGTATTGACTGTGAAACTGACATTGCAGAATAAGTCATTTGTTTTTGCAGCACATATAATATGATTTTACAGTCTGTTCTTAAAAGAGCATTTATTGCTTGAATTGTATGTATATAAATTACGATCCTAGAGACAATGGAAGTGCTTTTGTTTTGTTTCAGTCGTTTTGTTGCTTCATTATGAATGACCAATAAGAGAATTTTCACTGTTGCGCTAAGTTAGAAATTAACGATTGTTTTATGAGGATGTTGACATCATGGGGATTTTCATTTTTTATTTTGATTCCAGATGCGTATAATGGAGTTCGGAGGGGGTACTAATTATTTCTTTAACAAATCGAGTGGAATTTGATCTTGTCAGAAGGAACATATTTCTTTCTTAATATAAATTGTTCATATATTTTTTCTATATCTGTTAAGTATGTTATGAATTTTAAGATCAGGACAAGGAATTGTGGGTAAAGAATTTTAAGAATGATCCACAATGATAGTTAATTCATCCATCTGAAATGTGGAGAGTTTATATGTACAATTGTACCATGGTTTTTAAGTAATGACATGACATTTTGGTAAATGATTTGATCAGATGTAAGCCTAAGATGTTTTACAAGGAAATTCTGTTGTCTGTCTATGTATCCCAGCATTAGTACATTATGTGGTGTCTTGTGATAATCTGTTGACTAAATGTGCTGCAGTCTTACATGTTTCAACCTAAAGTATTTGAATAAATTTAGTTTAAAAAAATTGTTGAAGTAATAAAGAAGTATAGTGAGTGACCTGCTTTACTACTTATTGTATTTCAATGGACAGAAATCACTAGTGAATTTTGTATCAGAATAATACTTGTATTTTCAAGAAGTCATCTTGTTCTCTGATTGTTATTTAAAAATACATGCAAGTATCCAAGATTTTCAACTGGACCATTCTGTCTGTTCATTATATTATAACTATATAAATTTCTTTGAAGCAGTGGGTGCAAATGATATCAAAGGTTGAAGTCACAATGGTGACAGCTTTATTTTTTTCAAATGATTGATGATATGTTGCCTACAGTGCAACTTTGTTGTTCTGTTTTCTAAATACTGTATACAGGGTTATTTTCCCTCCATGATATTTTCGCCCTAATGCACTTGTAAACAGCTTCGCCCTGTTTAAAATTCGCCTAGTCTCGTCATTATTCTATTCAATGAATTTACCATTTTGAATTCGCCAAGTTTTGAATTCACCCACTGAAGATTAGGGCGAAAGGGGCGAAAGTAAAACGGGGGCGAAAATTTTCCTGTATACAGTAACATGCAGTATATGAAATATCGTCTCCATTTTCAGTTGTCTCAGAATGCCAAATGACATTGCCGTAACCCATTTGTTGATGGCATCAATAAGGAAATGAATGTCCATCAAGATGGTGACCTCTGTTATATTCATGGCTTCTTCTGTGCGTTATATTCAAAGATTCAGGGCCATTTATGTTTTGGTCAATTGCCTGTCTGTTAGACAAAATATGGCCATGGTCACAACTGGTAAGAGTTAGAATATGCAGTGGAGCCTTACTGAAAAACCACCTGTCTTAAGAGACCACTTCACAATAAAGGCCATCAAACTCTATTTTATTATTATGCTAGATTATATTGATCTCACTTGGGAGACCACATCTTCTATTAGACATATTATAGCCAGTCACTTAGGTGGCTCTGAAAATGAGGTTTCAATGTACATTGTATAGGTACATTATTCCTCCCAAATCAGACCAATTCTAGCTAGTCACTTAGGTGATATTTATAATAAGGTTCCACTGTATCGCACTGAATAGGCCAATTATAGCCTGTCACTTAGGTGGTCTTAATAGCAAGGGGCCACTGTACAAAGTTTAAAGTTCCTCCTTATGACAAGGCTTTTTATTTCATATTAGCATTTTTATCTGGGTAGCTTTATTGCTGACATTTGACCTTCTCTAAAAATACTTTGACATGGCCATATCTTTTGAATGATAGGGCTGTCATACAAGTGTACTTCTAATTTCATAACCATTTGGTACTACAAATGAAACTAATTCATGTACCATGTGATGCGGGGTCAAGTGGTTAGCATGTTTGACTTCGAATTGAAGGGTCCGGAGTTCGAATCTGTACAGTGCCATGCTGCAATTGGCCGTCCCTGTCTTTCAGATGAGACGGTAAAAACCGAGGTCCCGTGTCACAGTAGGTGTTGGCATGTTAAAGAACCCTCTGTGCGCTACCGCCATAAGTGTCGAGCATAGACAAAATTTGTTGCCCTTCACCGGCACGCGGTGACGTATCCTTATGAGTGAAATATTCTTGAGTGGGACGTTAAACAACAATCCAACAACAACCTTGTAATACCTGATAACGTTTGTGCAATAAAAGTATCTCCAATGGTGATGGAACGTAATTCTGTATAATCTTCCCACTAAAATGACGTTAGCTAAGGATATTGTCTTCTAGTGTGATTCCATCACTATTACATAAGAACAGTTCCACACAAGTGTTATTATGTGGTACATGAATTAGTTAAATTGTTTACTTTGTCACCTTGACCTCGATGTTTGACAGCAACTGAACTATATAATATTTCCATATACATGTATGATATATACAGTCTAACCTGCCTTAGCAACCCACTGAATTAAAGGAAACCCTGTCTGATGTGACCTAAATGAGGGGTTCCCAAAATTGTTCTTTCCTATATAAATCACCTGAATTAAGAGACCACCTGTCATATGTGACTCTTTGCTCCTTCCCTTAGACGGTCTCTTAAAACAGGATAGACTGTATATCGTTTCACACACACACACACACACACCTCTAGTTTCAATAGCTTTATTCTATAGGAATCAAATGGCTAATGAATTCGGTATTTAGTTCTGTTGTTGTGAATACTGATGAAGAATAAATGTTATCAAATGACCTATTCTTAGTCTTTTTGTTTTTAAAAAACAATTGTATGCTGTAACTCTGTATACATGTATAATTGTTTGGTTGTAAGGGTAATTGCCTTCAGATCATAATGTCATGACTTCAGATTTACTTGGCAAGGTGGGGCCATCGTGGCCGAGTGGTTAGCATGTTTGACTTCAAATCGGAGTCTGGTGTTCAAATCCACAAGTGCCACACTGCAGTTGGCCGTCTCTGTCTTTTGGATGAGACAGTAAAAGTCCCGTGTCACAGTAGGTGTTGACACAATAAAGAATCCTCCCTGCTCTACATCCATAAGTGCCGAGCATTGTTGCCCTTCATCGGCACTCGGTGATATCTCCATACAAGTGAAATATTCTTGAGAGGGACGTTTAACAACAATACAACAAGATGGCTAGCTTTTCCTGTCCTTCATATGAGGAGATAAAAACCGTCTGTACATCCTGATCATCTTATTGATTATATTCAATCACTTGTAAATATAAAGGATGAAAAAATCTCAAAAGTTGTTGGTTAAGATTTGATTTTTTGTCCACAGCTTGACAAGACTATTCCCTGCTATTAAAGATATAAACTGAAGAGCTTGGCAACTTGGTAATCAATCCTACATCATAAAAAGTGATCAGTTACTGTAGATTACTTAAATTTTGCATATACCACATTTTGCGAGCTCATCTTCCTTAGTCTATTTGCGAATATCTAAATTTGCATTCATAAACTAGAATGCAAAATTCTCAACCTCTACTAATGTACAGTACCGATTGCATTACGGGTGCAAGTACAAGCTTATAAAGTATTGTCTTTCAGTCATTTTGTATTATCAATTCTTCAATTTCTGAATAAGGAAATAAAAGAAATTTGCAGAAATAGGGAAAAAAAACAAACAAAGATATGGGTGGATAAAAGAATGGGGGAGGTCTAATGGATATTAAACAAACGTACGCTACACACCGTGTTAGTATGAAACTTATTCACTAAAATATAAGTAGCCTACATTAAAGAACCCTCTCTGCTCTACAGCCATAAGTGCCGAGCATAGGCAAAATTTGTCGCCCTTCACCGGCACACGGTGACGTCTCCATATGAGTGAAATATTCTTGAGTGGGATGTTAAGCAACAATACAACAACATACTGAATAATGGATGCAAAAATATCTTCAAACCTACTTTATACAAGGGAATTAACTCTTCAATCTTTCTAGTAAATGTCTTGCAGTGTTTCCCCAGAATTCTGATGTGATATAAAACATGTCTTATGTAAAAAAAAAAAAAAAACAGTAATGGGATTTCTTCAGATGTATAAGTCAAGATACACCAATATGGCATAGTTCTTTTAAATACCAAGAGCTGCCGTAGCTTTGTGGTCAGTGTGTTGACCTTCAGAGTATGGGAGTGTGGGTTGGATTC
Organism: Pinna nobilis; assembly: GCA_016161895.1. Lineage (NCBI taxonomy): Eukaryota > Metazoa > Mollusca > Bivalvia > Pterioida > Pinnidae > Pinna > Pinna nobilis. The sequence continues at coordinate 7,677 of JACSZP010033261.1, forward strand.
CACTCAGCTGATGTGCCTGGCTTTTACTCTCCTCCAGATGAGAAAGAAAAAAACCCGGGCTCTGTGCCACAGTATGTGTGGTGTTTTTTCTTCAGGAGAAGGCTTTTTCGGTAGATAATTGAGGCAGTTCTTTCTTCAAGAATGTTCAGGTAAGATAAGAATGAAAGACTACCACTTTTAGAACAGATCATTATGGCAGAGTTCTCTCTGTCAGGTACGGTCCTCCAAAAATTCTCAGTGTGACATGGTTTTTCTTTCTGAACAGACCATTGTGGCTGAGTTCCTTCTCTAAGACAAGTCATTTAGGCATGGTCCTCTTATACCTATATTATTTCTCAATGTGTTATGATTTTCTCTTTCAGAATAGACCCTTATGGCATATTTCTCTCTTTAAGAAAAACCATTGTGGCAAATTCATCTTTCACTTTTCAGTGTGGCATAGTTCTTTCTTTCAGGCAGCTCCTGTCATCTAATGTGGCTCAGTGTGGCGGAATTTGCTCTGTAAGAAAAATCTTTGTGGTAGAGTTCTTTCCTTAAGGCCAGCAATTGTGGCAGAGTCCTATGTTTGGAATTAAGGTAGGGTAGTGCATCAGTTCTCTCTCCAGGGCTTTCATCACTGTGACAGAGTCCCTCTTTAGAGCAGGCCATTGTAGCAGAATTCTACAGATTTGCTCCTTAAAAATAATTAGTAAGATTTTCTCAGCGGAGAAGGGTAGGCATTAGTAATAACAACGTTTTTCTTCTGAAAGGACAAAAGTCTCAGAATTTACTTTTTGTACATGAAGTTTGCAGGATTCTGCTGGCGTTCTTTAAATGGCTCAGCAAACCAGTGCTGATACTCTTGATAGAAATTCTTAATGCTAATATAGGCCTACTTGCTATATATCTTCTTCCCTTTGTTGTGGCACTGAATGAAAAAAAGATAAAATGATTATCAATCAATGTGATTTTGCTATGCATGTACATAAAAATCAAACCATGTTTCAAACATAATGGTTATCAAAAGTTTCATATGGAAATGAATAGTTCAGGTCAGCATTATGGGTGTTTTACAATATGTTGCTTTATATTGAAAAATATATAACTACATGTATATGTTTCATGTCTAGCCAAAAGCTCAAATGAGCCGCACATCCAGAGAAAGAGAGACTCGGACAGGGTGAGACACTGAGAGAGAAAGACAGAGAAAGAGAGGTCTATATGTATGTTAATACTATGTGCATTATACATCCAGATTATCTAAATAAGCCACAAGAGCTGACCTATATATATACACTGTATATTGGTACTCATGCAGACTGGATCAATGACAAGAAATTAAATGAGTGAGAGTTATCCCCCTTTATTCTGCAGATTTGGTTGAATGACCTCACTTCACCGCTGATCCATGACAAGAAAGTCAATCACTAAAAGAATTTGAATTTAAATGTTTATGATCTATTAGCGTGAGATTATGTGGGTGTTGTAGAGGCTTATTTGTCAAATTTAAAACTGTCACATCGGGATTGGCCATAGGTGGCTGTTATTATTCTGCAGGTTCTTGTCTGTGAATGTTAATATGGAGCTCAGGAATCAGTTAGCAGTAATACCGGTGGGGTCCCAAACGTGTGTGTCCTAACAGAGAATGGCTGATTGCAGTTCAACATCCAATATTGTTTACAGTCAAGAATATAGGCAATCTTACTATGTCAGCCAAACAGGTATGTCTGATATTTTATGAACGTTATATGGTCTATATCAGAGTATTGATTTTCATAACTTTTACATATATTAAATATCTTTAGATAAACTTCTCTCTACATATATGCCAATATGTATTAATAAATACTCTTTTGTTATGATCATCAGTTTGTATATACAGTACATGGAAATCAAAATATAAATTCAAAAATTTTATTCACTTTACAAAATAAATTTAAAATCTTGTCAAAGTAATTCATATGAGCAACTCTGGACTCTCAAAACTTTAAACTTCACTCTCAGGTGCACATTTAAACTTTTACATATATCAATTATCTTTAGATGGACTTCTCTCTCTAAATGTCCCAATATCTGTAAATAAACACTCTTTTGTTGTGATCAGCTGTTCTTATATACATTAAATCAAAACATAAATTCAAAAATTTAATTAACTTTGCAAATTCATTTAAAATTGTGTCAAAGTTCATATAAGCAAGGACTCTCAACACTTTAAACTTCACTCTCAGGTGCAAATTTAAAGTTTTACTGGGTACAACACATGCATCTACCATAATACATAGCAAAAACATATCAAAAGTTGTAGACAAATATTATTTTGTTTTGATCAGCTGTTTAAATTTACATGAAACCAAATTATATATTCAAAGTCTATCGTGCAATTTCAGTTATTTAGAATTGTCAAAATTCATGACAGGACCTTATAATTTTAAACATATGATTCCCAGGCAAACATTACAGTGACTTAGGAAGCTTATTAAATGTGGTGGGCCAAACACAATTTTTATGAAAAAAAACTGTTCAAAAACTTGTTTTCATATGCAATTGGATAATGAAATGAATACATAAAGTTTTCATTAGATGCTATATGTATCATATAGTGAAAATGCTGAATTGCTACATTACAAGCAGTCTGGAACCTTGCCTTCAGATCACCATCACTTTGTCTGTATTTAATAGACAATTAAGCTTCAGGTCAATTGAGACAGTTGTGGCCAAGCGGTTAGCGTGTTCGACTGCGAATTGAAGGGTCCAGGGTTCAAATCTGTGCAGTGCCACTCAGCGGTTTGCAGTCCCTGTCTTTCGGATGAGACAGTGAAAACTGAGGTCCCGTGTCACAGTAGGTGTTGGCACGTTAAAGAACCCTCCCTGCTCTACGGCCAGCAGTGTCAAGCACACGATGAGGTCTCCAAATGAGTGAAATATTCTTGATTGGGACCTTAAACAACAACACAACAACAATCAGGTCAATTACTATTGTAGGCTA
>JACSZP010033264.1:0-14114 GCA_016161895.1 Pinna nobilis
AACAGAACTAAAACCGATACAACTACTGTAGTCAAACATAACTGTAACATGTACAACTACTGTAGTCATTCACAACTGCAACATGTACAACTACTGAAGTCATACACAACTGTAACTAGTACAACTACAGTAGTCATACACAACTGCAACATATACAACTACTGTAGTCATACACAACTGTAACTGGTACAATTACTGTAGTCATACACAACTGTAACTGGTACAATTACTGTAGTCATACACAACTGTAACTGGTACAACTACTGTAGTCACACACAACTGTAACTGGTACAACTGCTGTAGTCATACACCACTGTAACTGGTACAATTACTGTAGTCATACACAACTGTAACTGGTACAACTACTGTAGTCATACACCACTGTAACTGGTACAACTACAGTAGTCATACACAACTGTAACATGTACAACTACTGTAGTCATACACCACTGTAACTGGTGCAATTACTGTAGTCATGCACAACTGTAACTGGTACAACTACTGTAGTCATACACCACTGTAACTGGTACAACTACTGTAGTCATGCACAACTGTAACTGGTACAACTACTGTAGTCATACACCACTGTAACTGGTACAATTACTGTAGCCATACACAACTGTAACTGGTACAACTACTGTAGTCACGCACAACTGTAACTGGTACAACTACAGTAGTTATACAAAATTAAAACTGATATTACTACTGTAGTCACACACAACTGCAACTTGTACAACTACTGTAGTCATACACAACCAAAACTGGTACAACTATCATAATCATACACAGCTGGAAATGGTACAACTATCAGTCATATACAAGTGTAAATGGTAAAACTTTAATAGTCATACACAACTGTAACACTTACAACTATCATAGTCATACACAGCCGCAACAGATACACTACTGTACTCATACACAACTGTAACCGGTATAACTCCAGTAGTCATACACAATTCTGACTAACAGAAATAATTATACACAGCTGACTGGCACAAAAAGTCATACACAGTTGTGACCGGTGCAAATAGACATACATAGCTCTGACAAGCACAAATAGTTATACACAGTTCTGGCTGGCACAAATGCTCATACATGATTCTGACTCACACAAAAAGTCATACAAAGTTTTGACAGGCACAGATAGACATACATAGTTCTGACATGCACAAACAGTCATACACAGTTCTGGTTGGCACAAATACTCATACACAATTCTGACTTGCACAAAAAGTCATACACAGTTTTGACAAGAACAAATAGTCATACACAGTTCTTACTGGCACAGATACTCATACACAATTCTGACTGGCACAAAAAGTCATACAAAGTTTTGACAGGCACAGATAGACATACATAGTTCTGGTATGCACAATTCTGACTTGCACAAATACTCATACACAGTTTTGACCAACACAGATAGTCATACAATTCTGTCACGCTCAAATTGTCATAACAGCTAATATTGGACAAAAAGTCATTTACACTTTTCTTACCTTGTCTAATTCTGCTTTCTCTCTGAATAATTTCTGCTCCAATTCTTTCTCTGCCCTGAATGTTTCAGCTAACTCTTGTTTGACTCTCATGGCATTCTTTCTTTTTGTTTCAGCTAGCTGCTGTTGAATTCGCCTCACATTTTGTTCTTGTTTTTGACGGGAATATTCAGCATTTCTCACTTTGTTATATAAGTTTTGCTCTAACTCCTCACCTTTCAAGACCATTTTCTGTATAAAGACAAAATTTAGATTTAGAATGGATATACCTAAAATTGTACAAAAGAATCTGGGGAGAAGATTATTTTGTTCAAACAAAATGATGTGATAAGTAAATCATGATTTTGAATCAAATTGATACATCAAACTAACACAAATCACCTAGGGCATTTCCCTTATATTAGGGTTTTATATCTTTATCAGACCCATACACAATGTACATGTAGCCTACACCTACAAATACAGTCTATTTCATATGTTCCCCACATTTTGTTCCTTTAATGAAAAAAGGTTTCAATACTGCAAAAAACACAATTAAATAAAAATGCATATTATAAGATATTAGATCACAGAGGTCAATCGGAAAAGCTGACCCCAATGAGGTAACAACAAAAAGAATGTGATGAATGCTCATATCATATACAGAAACACAGAGCAATAGGAATCACTAGATCATGTAGAACTTACTTCTTCCTGTTTTACAGAAATTTATATTATTGTAAAATCTAGAATCTTGACTGACTTTGTCAGAAAGCTAAGGATGCAACAATCCCTCTGTGCCTCTTCGGAATAGGGGTATTGGATGGAATGATATAACCTAGGCTCTGTTGTCCCTGTAAACCTCACATTTTGTTTTAAATATTATAACCTAGTATTATTTTGTAAAACAATTACTATTTTATAAGCTGTTTTGGAACACATATCAATATTACTGAGGATTTCAACTTTAATCAATCTAAGTTACACAAACTGTAGTCAACATATAGACAAGTGCTTAACATTATTACTTTGTTTCATGCATATAAACCTTAAATCTGCTCAAAGTCAATTTATCTATTTCTACATAGCTTTTAAGTTGAGCAAACTACACAGATTTAAACTGAGAGGGAACAGAATTTCCATGTTAAAAGCATTATATCATTACTACCTCTTTTATTTTCACTTATACATAATATAAAAACTAGCTTAGAAACTAAGAGATAAGTCACCCTGAAGACTGGATACATGACATAGTTAAACTGTTTACAAATGGGATCAAACGATATTATCAGCATTTGTTTTTCTGTTTATCAAGATAAACTACAATGACATAAATGGAAATACATATACCCTCCTAGCGAAAGTTGATAAGTCATCTAATTTCTATGTTCCTCTCACATGCCATAGAATGCTTTGTGATATTTTCAACACTAAGGTCACACAGAGTAGTTAGTGTTCATAAAATAAAAAGTCAAATTTATGGATTTTCCTTATCAGTTAAATACCTCCCACAGGTAATATATTTCACTCATCAAAAACTAATTTAGCAAAAAATGAAAAGCTTGGTTTTCAATTGACTAATCCTCCTTAATCAAATCTGTGTCAGGCACTCTAGAGTGACCTTGAATGATGGTCAGAATCCATGCTGCATACATAGCTGTCCCAAACTGTCTTATACATGAAGTACACTACACAGTAATTATACTGAAAATTAACAAAAATCTAACTTCTATCACAAAATTTTACCATGCCTAATCTTTAAAAAAGTCTTAATTGTTCAATTACAAACATATAATTATATAATTACAGCAAGAGAAGCCGCATGTTGCATTTTGATATCCTGATCTCAAGGTGAAATTTTGTTTAAGCAAAACAATTTATTCAGCACAATATCCATCTATCATTATATATATTTCAGCAACATACACTGAACTTGTAAATATCTTTACAGGATATAGTGGTTGATTTGTACACAGATGAGTATTATAGGGAACAGCAAAAATAGGAGATATGTCTCCGGATGGAAGGACAGACACACAGACGGACGGACAAAGCTGCGACTATATGCTCCCCTGAAATTTTTCGGGGAGCACAAAAATGGTCTTTATCACCAGGTGGTCTTTTATACACAGGTGGTGGCTGAAGCAGGTCTTACTGTACCAATTACCATACCAGCTGTACTTGCCTACACTTAAATCTTCATCATCTTACTTTAAGCTCTAACTCATTCTCTATATATATATTTTTTTTTACTTATTTTATTTCTTGTCCCACTCAAAAACACCTTACTGATTGTTTTGGTCACGGTTTTGTCTGCTTTTGGATTTTTGCATTTTGATTGCCCCCTTGGTATCTTCAACTATTGCCTTTATATATAGAAACATCATTCATACCACGGGCATATCACCAAATGTGAGAAAAGGGCTTCAGATTTGGCTTATACTCGGCACTCATTATCATGGAGTAGTAAGTGATCTCTGACTGGCAACAAAATGTACTTTGACATGGACCCCACCTTTGGGGTTCCATTAAATACAACAAAAACCTTCACTTTGAATGCCAAACAGAGCAAACAAATAGTTGCTGTTTACATGCATTTCAACTCTTTCAAACCTAAGTATCATAATGATATGCTCTTTTCCACTGACTAAGACCACTTTGGTCTGTACAGTTATAAAGGTCAACAAATTTGATTTGTCAGGCTGCAGACTCAAATTCTTCACATAAGACAAAGGAGCCAATGAACACTAAGGACAATATGTCACCATATGTACTTATAACATTCAGATAGATATCAATACATACATCAGTGAATATTATACTTATTATCAATGAAAACTAGGAGAGTAAGGATCATTCATAATCATGCACAAAGGCATTTGATAACTAAATGTATACTGGATGAAATAACATGGTAAATTAAGAGAATAACAGAATTCAAGCACAACATAGTAAATCCAAACTGGTTTAAAATGAATAACAAAATAAAAGCTTTCTGTACTAATAAATTAAGTGAGACTTAATTCATGTACAAGTATGTACATGCCCTCAATAAATTTGAATGTAAATATGTCAGAAGGCTATAGAAATTCTTGACAACAAAACTGAGAGGAAATTTTACTCTTATAGCAAGCAATTAAGCTGACCTTGTCTTCTGGTGAAAGTGCTGTGTTCAGATATGTCTTATTTCTATACAAGATCCCATGTGCACAAACAAATGACACATTAAGAATGAAATTCAACCTGTCACTAACATAACGTTCAACAGATCTTAATCAATGCCAAAAAGATCAACTTTTTTTTTTACTGGAACTGTATATAATCACTTTAATTAGTAAGTTGTAGATCAACAGATATACACATGTCAATGTGCCACGCACACCTGTGCAGGGACTTGCTGCTTCAATCGCTCCTGATTCTCTTCTACATTAATTATCACCTGGGCAGAATACAGGTGAGCAAGGTAAGTCAATCGGTGCAAGTCCACCAATCTGTTCATGTATTGGCAAAAGTGGCCAGAATTTCAAAAACCAATAAAGTGAACTTTAGTTAAAATGAGAAGAAAAAATCAGGTAAATGACAAAGAGCAAAAAGCATGAAATGATAGCCCAGTTATGGCTGATATGAATCATACAATCTTAATTGAGCTTTTGAGCACAGATAACATGACAGCATGACATACTGAAATAAAACAGATTAACCGTCAAATATCACATTTTATTCCCACATATAACACGAAAGTATCAATGAAAAAGTCAATATAATATCTGCAGCAGTCAAAGACATAAAAAAGTTGAATGGACTCCACTGCTGGCTACAGAATATTACTGTAGACCACCAGAGTTGAGCCCCTTCTTAGGTCGAGTGAAAAATGTAAAAGCTCAGCAAGACACTTATCAATAGTCATTGTAGTAAACTGTGCCATGGAAAATTTTGAAATACTTTAAAGTGTGTGTTATATTTCAATATGCAATACTGGTACACATAACATATTTATATATCAACTCTTGTTACAACTGTCATATCTGAATTCAGTAAATTTCTTATCAAGTTTCCTTTATGGACATGTTGTATCATATTCAGTATCAAATAAGCATTGCCCTGGCATCTGCTTCCATAATATTAGTACATGTACCTCTATGTAGGACATGTATTAAAACATGCCCTGATATGCAGACATCATGTAGTGATGTTTTAAGCTTATCAGTTTCTTTTGTGCACAAAGTCCCTTTAATTGGACACAGAAAATTGAATATGCTTCCATTTACTTTGCAGTTCAAACTTGATACATAACATAATTAGCTGCCAGCAGTTTTGTTATTATAAGTCATTTTTACAGTTAAAATGAATGTTCGATGCCAAAAATCACTGCTGGAGTTGGTATGCCAAATTATGCTGTTCAGTCATTTGCCATTATGGTATAACAAGAGTTGATTGAACAAATACTTTTAAAAATAATCTGAAATAAACTGCAAATAAAGTACAACTTTAAAATGAACACTAAAAATCTGCAAATCTCCTAATTCTGCAAATGTTTGTATTGAGCTGAAAAAACATATAAACATAATTTGATCATGTGCATCTATCAGAATTTCATCAACAAGTTAAATATACTGAAAATGACATATGATGACACCCATACATTGGAATCTGCCTGGAGAGACCACAAGCCAGTATGGCTCCATGATACATTACTTATCTTCAGAATGACAGGTCACAGGTGTGAGCCTCTGTGTAGCTGACCAGTCTTTCTTGTCCTTCAGATGAAATAGTAAAAACCAATGCCCTGTGTCATAGTAGGCTTGTTGAAGATCCTATTCCAAGATGGCCCAACGTGCCAAGTAAAAGCCAAAATCTATAGTCCTTCCAGAGCATTCATTGTCATAACCAAAAGAGTGAATGGACCTTGAGAGAGACATTTAACAATGAAACAGCAACAAATATAGAGACCGATGTCTGGAAAGACCCTGACTTAACTTTAGAGACCACTTATAAAGAATCAATATATCTAACAAACTTTGGAGTCGAACCCATCTTGTGACACTAGTGGTGTCATAAAAACACACTTTCAAACATTTTCTTGATTATAGGTAAATAAAGGGAAATGACAATGCTATGGTTGCACTAGGTATTGGAATATTGAGGTGGTATCCTAAGCTGACGAGGCCTTAAGTATTACTGTCTGACATTTTAATCCTAAAAAGCCAATAAAAAGCTTGACCTGTGATCTACAAGCTCAAGTTAAATCACAGTCACTTCATATACTTGTAGATGGGACATATAACAAAATAACAGTGTTTATATGTCAAAGACAGATTGTCTCTAACTTGTCCCCTACTTATCTGTAGGGTAAGGCCTATATATGCTGTGGTAGGTCAAGTGGTCTTTTCTTTGGTGACTAGGAAGCCTAGAACAGCGACTAACAGATAGAATTATAATGGTAAGCAGACCTTATAAAGAAGTAGTCTTAACATGAGCTTGCGCTGTAAATACAATGTCTTACCTGCCTTACAGACCCATTGAATTAAAAGAAAACCTGTCTTATGTGACCTAAATGAGTGAATCCCAAAATGTTTTTCCTATATAAATCACCTGAATTAGGAGACTATATGTGACCCTTTTTGCTCCTTCCCTCAGATGGTCCCTTAAAACAGGTTAGACTGTGTGTTATATTTCCCATTCCTATCTAGAAGAATTGATGTACATGTAAGTGAGAGATAAAGATGATCTACTTCAGACAATAATTATAGCCTCAGATTAAGATGGAAGTCACCTTTATTCAAAACTGCTGTTTATCCACCCAGTAGTTGTAATACACATTTACTTTCTGTACAATTCAATTGAAAATGTACATACAGTGGCATCCCTAATCATGTGAGATTTGCCTATACAAAACATGGTTAGTTTCTCTAATTAGTGTTCTTCTCCCTTCTTCCAATATTATTCCAGGAACATCACGGCAAGAACACATGATTCACTTTATCCAAATTTTAACCAATGCTAAGAATTATACAATAAGAGATATATGATTTGCTACTTATATAACAGTAAAATTTGTAACCATTGCCATGACCTTATACCCAACATTCAGCTTATAAACAGGATCTTTTCAAATCAGAGAACTGGAATTATGGATGTGGTTGGATGTTAACAAGGCAATATTCAAAGTATCAGAGAACCACCATGAGCACTTAGTGCATTGGACTTCAAGTTAATTATATCTCTTCCTAGGTAAAACTTTTGTTTGAATAAGAAAACAAGAGAATTCCAGGTGTCTTTGTGGTTTTGTGGCCCTGCATAGGTAAACAAGATGAAATATTTGCAAAATGAAAGGGTTTTTGTATAGTGTGGGCTATAGGGTGAGAGGAATATTTCTGTTTTCTGCACGCACTACCTTAAAGCAGACAAAAATGACAGAAGATAAAGAAGCTGTTACATATTTATACTACTTGTGAAATGTAAGTTACACATCAAATAAGACAACATAATTATAGGTTATCCAGGAGCTGAATATTCACACAATTGTATTTTAAATTTCTTTTTCATTCCCCAGATATTATCATAATACACCTGAAGTTGTTACTAAATGCAGAAATCAATGTTTTCAAAGAGCCAAATAAACACCTCCCCTGACGGTAAAGATGAAGATCTAACAAGAAACCCTGAATTATCCATAACAACCAATACTTCTGTTCGGAGCATGAAAAAGTGCTAATTGTCCACTACAAAGACATTATAAGAAACTGGATATGTTTGAAGTAACAAAACAGACCTAAATCGTGGAGGTATTAGCACAGGGTGAACACACTTTTTGCCAGATGAATGATATTTATTATTTGTTCCAAACAGAGAGGAAACCTTACCAGTTAAGAGCAATACATGTATGTGTACGGTAACAAGTGTTTGGTCCCTGAGTGATACCTAGTCCCTTACCATTATAAGTCCAATAGCCAGGACTGCTAATGACAGGCCCATAATACCTATTTTGGAATTGTAACTCATTTGATATACACTCACATACAAATCTCACTCTAAAATCTTTGATTGCAGTGATATGAAGTCTGGAAAACTACAGTGTGTCCGACAGACAGCAAGGAAGCTATAAGTCCTGGTGGGGGGGGGGGGGGGGGGGTCTAGTAAATCACAGCCAAACACCAACCCCCATCAGTGTTAAATCTCTATATTATACAAAATTCTTGTATTACATCAACAGTTAATATAACAGGTACATACACAATTTACACATGTATGTCTACAAAAAAGAAAGTTACCTGGAAAAATTTGAGTGAGTCCTCATGTTCAAGTTTATTTTGTTCATTGAATCTTTTCTTAAAACGTGACTGACAGACTTCTTCATGTTTAGTGTGATTTTCTTTTCTTGTCCTCATATTCGTGCTCATCAAGTGAGTTCTCCTGGCATTGTGTAACTGAAGGAGAAAAACAAAGCATCATACAATGTCATCAAAGGAGTTTATCTGGTATTGTGTAACAAACATGCAAAATATAGAAGAACTATCATACATGCATCATAATCACAGTGATGCATATAACAATGATTTGTGTACATACTAAAGAAAAAAAACAATCAGAATTGTCTCTGCATTAAATCACATGCAAAGCTTCCAACTGACTTGTCATTTCATAGATATAACATTTAGGATCCACCCCTACTTGAGGTGTCTTTTTTATATGATAAATTACCGTTTGTCATACAGGGTCACATCTATCATTTAGTGATGGAGGAGAAACAGCAACTATTGGTACACTGCACCCAAGCAAAGGACACAAGCCAATCAAAATGTTCTGATCAGTACAAGATGTAATCTTTAACATGGTGATATTTGGTGCTACAGAGGTTATAATACAATGCTGTTGTCATTGTTACAGGTGCTGAGATATTAAGATAACTGTGATGTATTATGTACAGTCAAACTTGTCTATAAAGACCACTCCGGGCCACAGACAAAGTGGCCTTTTAAACAGAGGTTCATTTATCAAGATTTCTTGACTATGTTCATTTTTAAAGAGGACCTTTACAGATAGGTGTCCTTTATACAGAGCTGGCTTTTAAAACAGATGTGCCTATATAACTTTGTAATATTCTATGTATCACTTTGCAATGACTTATGTATAACTCTCAGATACATTATGTATGTGTTTACTGTGCATGATGCTTTAGAGGTATCAGCCCTACAGACAACCACACAGGCAGACCCATCAGTGGTCTATATACTTCAAACAAATATTTTTATATGCCATGAATATGCAAAAAATGTGACTGCTGGTCTATAAATTAGATCAAAAGAAATCAATTACACAGAGGTATCTCATAATTCAATTATAAATGATAAAGCCCCATAAACCTATAAACCTTTGATAACATATTGATGTTAATTTCAAAGATGACTTTGACAACCTTCCCTTATTTAGGCCAGTTTGTTTTTTATGACATTTTATCATAATTCTGTCTTGTTTATTGCTACCTGAAGTGGCATTTGACCTTCGACCTTAATATTCATACAACATTACAGATAAAGTCTTGAAGAGATTTAATCATAACAGATCTATCATATTATCCATTAAGAAGCTTCAAAGTTAAAATCGTTGAAATTCACTTCAAATGACAAAAAAATGACATAAATTAGAGAGAACAATTTAGTCATGTTGGGCTTGTATAAGCTTACAATAAATCAAAAATATATAAAAAGATTCCCCTGCAGTGTTTAACCATCTGCATTATTATCAATCAATTTTCTATAATGTAAATCACAGCTAATGAGTACTTTAGCATTAATTTACATTTTACATTTGCAAAATACTTTTCTTCAGAATTTCCTTTTCAAAAGAAAAGTAATTCATGCTGTACAAAATCAAGACATTTTTAATCAAAAACTTAAAACTTTTGCTTCCAAAAAAACTATTACAGAAAAAACATGACTCAATTTTTGGTACTATGAATTATAAAATACAATAATTCACTTTATTATATGATGTGTTTTTGTGAATGTTGTCATTGGTTAAATAGCTTACAAGTGACTATTGATAAATCATGATACTAACTGGATATTTCCGGTTGATCCAGTTAATATCAGGAAAACCAGTTAATAACAAAAAAAAGGTTAATGACAGCGCCGCTAAAAGTAGATTCTGGAAATACCCTAACATCTGGGCTGCTGTTGCCGTACAGACGAGAGATGATGCTCAATGGTAAACAATTAATAATATAATAAAACAATAAATTATATAATAATTAATTATATAATAAAACAGTTATGGACTTTTTACTTGGTTAATATGCTGTTGATATTGACCAGAAGGAAACAATATTGACCGAGGCGAAGTCTCGGTCAATATTGTTCCTTCTGGTCAATATCACAGCATATTAATCAAGAAAAAAGTTCATAATTGTATATTAACAATGACAACAATGGCACTGGAGTATGGTTTTAGCTTTCCAATTTTTTGTCCCCACGAGCTAAAAATTGTTACACAGACACAGCTGGGAAGGATACAACATTAATGTTACAAACTATATTGTCTATTTGTTTGTTTGTTGCGATACAAAGTTTCAACAATTCTTGTGTCATGTAGAGACATCCAGCTTAGGAAAAAAAAGCTTTTCAAACAATGGTACCAAGGTATAGATCACTAATCTGAATGGCTATATCTGAAACTACATTTGGTCTTTAGAAATATAAATGTATCATTATTCATGTGCAGCAGTGCCAGTAAGGCCATCCTAGCTAATACTGCAATAGATGCATTTAGACTCATTTGGCAACTTTGATCAAATCAGAGATAACATCAGAAAAATATCTTGAATAGCATAATAGCAATTTGATGCAAAAATCAACCAAATAAGGGACACATTATCATAATGCAACTACAGTAGCCAAAGAGGACTGATAGCATAAGTTTTGGTTCTCTTACTTTGTGAAATGAGCTAAATGTGAATTCAGTCTATTAAAAGTGCGGTAGGAGGCTGCCATTAAAGCAGCAAAAAAATAAACCATTGACATCATGTGTACAGGTGAAGCCAGATATAGCCATACATATGTATGCTCAGTGCTTGATCTAAGGTCCAGACTTAGCTGGCTGCACGACCAGTTTCTTCTTAAAATGAGATATTGAAAACTGATGTACAGACTTTGTATAGAAACTAGGCGTCCTCAATGCATTTAATAAAGCCCTTAGCAGAAGTCAGAATTGATGAAGTCCACATGTATTAGATACTACCATATTTGACTATAATATTGCTGACACTGGTGTAAACACCAAATAATGAACAGTATTATAACAAAGACTGTAAGAGTCTGAAACACACAGTATGAGTTGAGGATTGTATTATCTATAGAATAGATACAATGGCTACATAATCATAGACAGATCAGCTGTAATATTGGAAGGGATATAGGAATAGGAGGCAGACACAAATCCATCAATTACTTATCAAGTACATCTAATGTACCTCATCAAACTAAATGCACAAACATGTGCAAGGGAGATTTACAATAATCATAGTCTATACAAAGGATCACTTTACCTATAAAAATTACCCTTAAACCATTCAAGTAGAGATTCATTATTATGTCTTTTATTTCATCAAATACAAATTAGGCTTAACTTCTCTTCTCTGAACACCAATTATGCTTACTCTTCATACAAGACTAGTCTTTATACATATTGGTAGATAATTTGACGGTTACATAAAAAAAATCACATAAACATTTTAATCTTTCATATGTAGTTTTCTTCTTGATCAAGTTGTGTAAAAATGAATACAAAATGTTTTCCGCAAGGACCACCTCTCATTTTAATCTTTACCATTACATTTTCCATTAAACATATTTACACTCAGTTGAACTCATTCCTAAAAAGACATTAGAAATAGTACCTTAAACCTTTGAGAGCTTTGAATATCTTTATTCGAATTCAATAGGAAATACAAGAACACTTAATTTTTCCTCTTTTGTAAATGAACAGATCAAAATCTGACATAATTCCATTAAGAATCTACGTGTTTGTACTTATCACTTATTCACAATAAGATAACAAGGATAAGCAGTTATCATATATATTTTCTACGTTCACCATCTATTGTTATTCTTACTCACGAGCCCCATATTACCGCAAATTATCTGCTTGTATTACCCATCTTTTTAACAACTATCAGGGGAATAGGTAGAAAAATCCGTAAACAGGCAATCTGAGGTGACACAATATATTTCTAAAGATTGCTTATACCTGTGTAATTATAGCAAATTTCAACGAGTTGCCAATTTAAGTAAAATTTTAGTAGGTATATATTACAAACTGGTTCTAATGGTAATTCTCTATCCTTGACGTTATTGAAATGAAAGAGATAAGTCAGTACAAACATTTTTTTTTATTCAAAGATGCAATTGTAAGTTTCAAATTTGAAACAGATATATAATTAGTGACTACTAGATCTGAAAAATTGATTTCATGGGTCAGCTATAAATTAATCCGTGTATAAATAAAAAAAACACCTGCATCAAATGCCTGGTGTCTTATTGTCGTTACATTGCTGTTCAATGAACCTTCCGCTGGAAAATCTTTGGACCCTCTATGGCTGAAGGCAGGAACATTGTGCTTAAACCCAGAGTCTCTCACCTTTAGTCAGGGGACTTTGAACCCAGCTGGAGCCTAAGTTGACGATGTGAGAAAGTTTGCCAGTTTCCTTCAGGAAGGCTATTGGTCTCTTCCTGAGTATTTAAACCAGGTTCTCTACTCCAACAAAAAAATTTGGCTTCCACCATAGGTCTGAAGATTGTTGAATGTGGCATAAAGCAAAAACAAACAAACAAGACTCTTCAGTGATATGGAGGCATCACAAAATGTCACTGAAGGGCAACAAATTTTGACCTATGCTCTACTCTAAGGGCTGCTAAGCAGCGAGTGGACTTTATTGTACCAACACCTACTGTAATAAGAGTCTTACCATATTGGTATGTGCACTCACATGGAATGGTCGAGTCATAATATCTAAATTTGATATAACATCAGTTTGAGCCTGTGGATTTCCACAAACCACATCAATCAATAAGAGATATTCTATGATTACAGATGCAGATTAATCAAATCAGTGCTGTGGCAAACAAAAAAGAATCATCAAGATATTCTATATTTGATTTTCAGTAAGATGTAACAGACGTCACCAAAACATGTGATGTGATGTGATGGTAACATATGGAAGATTTCAATTAACATATACACAAATCCTAGTACGAATTATTTTCATGAGAATATTTACACAAACATATACAAATACATCATACCCCTGATATGTAGTACTGATACACAAATGAGATTTGATCATTTTGTTATCACCAAAAGGACTCTTACTACCCACCACAACAATGCTGTACCTAAACTTTTCAGCTTGTTATTACAGAAAAACATTCCAGATGCAGATGAGCAAATAGATTTTGTTCACACAAACACTTTTAAATGGGGGCTTAATTTGGAACAGCTTACAAGACCAATACAATCAACTTACAAGTAATATTATTGCTGTAGTCAATGTTTCACAGACATACAAAAAGAAAGCTCCAAAATGACGTGTTCAAGTCTTCAAGAGCCAGTGAATAAAGTTGTGTAGTTTTCTTTTACTGCATGTCA
>JACSZP010033274.1:0-11109 GCA_016161895.1 Pinna nobilis
TGAACAGATGAGAAAATAATGACTGTAAATGTAGTGCATGGTCAAGATACATGTATATCCGTTTCTTGTCTTGCTTACGCATATACACGAAATATCTTACTGATAAATTTGGTAGAAATTACAGTAAACATACAATATTCATCTTATATTACTGTATTTGCAGTATATAACAAGACAATTGGAAACCGTAAGAGACAGTAGTGAGTCGCGCATGCGCATTTACGAAGAGCTAGACAGGAGTAACCAGGATCTAGAGAAGTCCAATCAGAGACTGACCATAGATTCAAAGGCGGATAAGCAAAAGATAGAGAAGTAAGTTACAAGGTTCATTCTGACCCGTTGGGAACTAGAGTCAATCAATTTTTATTTCAAAATTTCTTGTTAACGGATTAAAATTCAGTGGAAGCTAGGTTTTTGTGGATTCATCATGGCAAATTTTGGTGGATTAGAACTAAATGATATTAACTTGGTGGGTAAGAAGAAGTCATTTATATTGGAATATATCTATCAAGAGCATCTATGTGGGTTGTGTTTTATTTTTCTGACATGACCACCATGGAGAAATGATAGGAGCATTGCGCTTTAACAATTTAGTCTCTGAGGTCTATACACTATACTGGGTGCAGCTGCACTGAAACCTAAGTTGATTATACATAAAACAGTATATACCAGTTTGCTTTTGAATGTCCATCCAAAATGTCATCCATGTCTTCCTTGGTACCCTTGTAATCGGGCTTTCCTCCCCACAAATAAAATGTGACTATCACCGTATGACTGAATGATTACCGAGTGTAAAATAATTTAAAAACAGACATGATTGGTTTGATGAATATGATAATCACCTTATTGTTGTCTAAGTAGCCTACAATCATGACAACCCACTTTCATTGCCTTAAATTTGAGGTAGTCTCTCCATTCGGAAGGTCATATTGGCACAGTATTACAGTGCATGTACTTTTTTTTCTTTCGTCCGAAAGTCACACTTAATACTCAATACTTGTACGAAAGCTATGTCAAGTTTGAATACCCTTATGTGTTTTATTGTTTGACTTTTGGTGATCATTCTAACCTTTACTATAGTATTGGATTTCTTCTTTGGCTGAGGAATCGCTGTCTTTTTCATGATCTAGATATTCCTCTTTCTATTAAAACGGTTTGTGGGAAATGTTATTGGTCCATGAAAGTAAGTATGTAACGAATAGTATTTCATGAATGATATATTAGATGGATTATCGTCTAGAACTTGGCATTAGAAGTCAGATATCGAGAGGGGAATTTGACAGCTCTTTCACATGTAGACTGATTATAACACGGTCACCGGTTGGTTTCCTCATTAAGAAATCCCAATTTGACCGTGCTTCTCTAGTTCATATTTGTTTGCAAGGAAATTAAGTAAAAGAAAAACATGGAGTTTGCATTTTTTGTAATTTATCCTTTAAAACCTTCTTGTCGTGAAACCCCGAATATATAAATCCCTTTACATGTATTTCTAATCTACTTTTTCCCAATATTTATTGTTAATCGTACAATGAAGTAGTTTTTCATACGTTATTCAGAAAGAGTTTTATTCTAATCATAACAGAATTTAATTGATGCAGTAATATACCCGTATGATGTTTCGTTAAAGAAACTCTTGAATAGTACCATTGAGTTTTACCTAGATCACTACAGATAATTGTGATCTGTTTCTTACACACAATATTTACTCCGTATTTCTCTTCGGAAATTATTTCACGAAGAATTTCCGGAATAATGTGTTGGTATTGAGTACTAATTCTTTATCTTATCTTTGGTCTTTACTAATTTGTAATCTTTGGTATTCACAGGCTAACGGCTACAGTAGGTCACCTGGAGGAAAAATGTGAGGAATTTCAAAAGAAGATCGAGGATTTAAAAGCTGAGGAAAAACGCATGAAACAAAAACAACAGAAAAATGATACAAGACGTGCTCTTAGTTTAGCGAATTTACGAGAAAAGGAGAAAAACGAATATCTGAAAGAACTCATTATTGAGGATTTTCAATGGACGTACAAAGATCAATTCAAAAATTTACCTCTGAACCCGTACGAAGTTGAAATCAAATCTTTGCAAGAAACTTTGAAGCAAATGAAAGCACAGCAGTTGATAGAGAAACGGAAAAGAGAGGATTTTGAAACGGAAGTGACGTTATTATGGGACGAAAACGACGCATTAGAGAAGAAAATAAGAACTCTAGAGGAGGAAATTAAAGAAAATGTATACCTCAAAGATAAAATTCAGACCTTAAAAATGACCATGGGAAAATATTGCAAAAAGTGTAATAGTGAATTGGAAGAAGTAAGGAGTGCCATTGAAAGGGAAATCGAGCCTGACGAACCGGAAGTTACGTCAGGTAAGATTGCGCGTCTGGAAAGTGGCGGAAGTGTTTATGGTAGCACGGAATCAATCAATAAAATGGCACCGGACGTTCAAGATTTGTCTCCTGCTGCCGAGGCAGACTCGAGTAGTGTTTCAATACTAAATGAACTGGAAACTCAATATCAAAGTTTGTTTAAAAAGTATGAGGATTTGGTGCAAGGAAAAAGCAAACGACCAAGTAGTTTTACAGAAGGATCTGACGAAACATTTGATGAGGCTCTCCACCGGCAATTAGCTGTGTCTCATAAAGAAGTACAAACTCTACTTAAGTTGCAAAAAAGCACAGAGACTAGTACTGCGGGTGCTGTTGCTGATTCCGCATCTAGCCCACCAGCTTATAAATCCTTGTTTAGGGACATATTTGCCACTCTGAAAAAGACTCGCATAGATGAATCCTCAGAACAGCCGAATTCTCCCCCTAATAGCCCCATTAGTCCCGTAACTGCCGACAAAAGTATTCAAGCATAGTACTGATTTTTATTTTGGAGGTGTTAGAATGAAATTCCCCACATAACCAATTACTTTCCATATATGTAGTTGCCGATGAAACAGTAGCATTTGTCAGATGTTTGACTATTTGTTCCTTTTCAAAAATTGAGAAAACGCATCTGGTTCAATAGGTCCCTACCGAACAAAGTGATCTGAGATAGAATTGTGCATTAAGGTCAAATACAGATTATATAGTATACTTACAGCATATATAGTCTACGGGATTGATACATATATTGAATGTTAGTGCATACTACATAGAATATATAATTTTACCGTCCTATGATGTCACATAGAGACCAATACATATATCTTATACAAAAATATGTCTCTACTTTATGTTATGCTTACTTTTTTACTTCGAAATGGAACAAAAAACTCTGTATTTTAAAATATTCTTTTTATAACTGTTAACTGTGCATATGATAATAATTATTATTATTTTCATTATTATTTATCTTATTATTATTATTATTATTATAATTATTATTACTATTATTTTATTATTATTATTATTATTATTATTATTTTGAATCTGAATTTATCCCTTAAATGAATCTACTCTTTCCAACGTGAATACTACCATCTTTTGAAAAATTGTCACAGAGAGTACATCACAATTTCTAAGACGAGTTCCTATCTGAGGTTTTATGCATATCATTTGCAATACTTTTCTGGCATGTTTCGTATGTCAAATTCAATCGTTATTCTCCCTTTTAACAAAGTTTATCTGTGACTGGATTAGATTTCAAACAGTAAACAATATGTTTACAAGCAGTATTTAACATACAACTGAAAATGAGGTCGTTTCATGTGACCACAATGTTATGGCAAGTTTCTTGTTTAAACGACTTCAGAAGTCCAGAATTTCCATAGTATACTTTGAACCAATTTTCTGTGATAAATTAAATCCAGATTTGATTAGAGCATCGGCTCGCCTCACTATTGACTATCACCTATTATCTTAACACATTTGTCTGTAGATGCCTGTATATGTTAGCTTGTATTATTTCAATGTTAATATCTTTTTCTCACGTCGGTACCGCTTAGTGGCTTTAAAAACCGTGGAATCCATTGCATTGAATATTGATACAATGAAACGGCTTAATTTGAAATTACATTTTCTTTAATTTTCCGGCTAAATTACGCTATTATGTACTATTTTAGCCCAATTGTTTTGAAAACCCTGATTATTTGAAAAACATATCTATTCCGTTCAATACAGCCGGGTTCGACTAAATGTAACTTTTGATTTGAAACAAACATAATAGTTTGAATGTGTGCATTACTGAACAAATACTTTTATAATTGTGACATGAGCTCGTTGTAGAGGGCAACCATAAGGTGTATACATGTATATAGGTGTTAGGTAGAAAGGGTAAAATGACACGTTCTGGCATTGACGACACGTTCAAGGTAACAGCACAAAATACAAGTTACAATGCTCAGCTTAATAGTGTTTTTTTTAAATCCCCTGTTGTTCACCTAGCAGTGATTGCCAAACAATGATTCTAAAGCAATAACAAGGATGAATATCTCCGATGGCCCGAGGTATCTTCCGGTTGGTTGGTTGGTTTTATTGTTTAATGTACTACTCAAGAATCTTTCACTTATAAGGAGACGTTTCCCTGTGCTGTTGAAGGGTGACAAAATTTGGCCTATGCTTGGCACTTATTGTCGTAAAGCAAGAAGAGTTCTTCAACTTTCCAATACCTACCATGACACGGGACCTTTATTTTAGACGGGACCTTAGTTTTTACAGTCCTATCTGTAAGACAGGGATAGCCAACCGCGACGTGGCTTGGGCTCGAACCCTGGATCTATCGATCAGAAGTCGAACACGCTAACCACTAGGCCACGGCGGTCCCAAGTATCTTCATATTTCCTTTTGTCCCTATCAATCATTTAATGTGCAAAATTATGGAAGTTTTTTGCTTAAATCCTCCATTATTTCCCGCTTAGGGTACATGTATTTATCTGGACAAGAGTTCAAATCAGCGACCATAGCTCCAATCCAAACATTGTAACGGGTCTAATAAGAGTGATATTTATACAGCATTATTTGAAAATGTATTTTTTGTCTCGCTAGTATTTCAGTATTAATTAGCAGATCTGATGCCTAATTTTATGCATTCAAAACAATTATATTGACTACTACTTATCTGTTTTGTTTTTATATTATACTAACATGTAATACCTAGAGATATCGAATTCCTGAGAGCAAACTTTATTGTGCATAGTCGACTTAATACATACAGGTGAAATACTTATTCGACATTTTACCTTAACGAAAATATTACATCGCGAAATCTTTTGGTCACCAGATGTCGCTCCGACATTTGTTGACGGTCTGGTTTCACTTTTTGCTAAAACTAGAATAGGTTCGTAAGCGTGAAATACTGATTGCAGAATACCAACACTTTATTTTGTCCATGCAAGATTTTATTTCTGTACTAGCAAATAGTAAATATAAGTAATATATATGCATCGTTGACGTGTATTGCACACAGCTGCACATTGGTTCAGTTTTATGAGCGTGTGATAGGTGCATATTTATTTGTTATTCACATAATGCATTCCTAACCATTTGTCATACAACCATGGACATTGTATTAATAGTCAAGTGCAACACTTAAACGTGGTACATTTTGACCATTCAGTAAAATTTCTTCTTGCGAAAGTTCACCCAATCATGGTTCAAGCTATGCTTTTTATGAAGCTCAGGGCGCTGGGAATATGAAGGAGTTAGTCTGTATTCCAGGGGTCCATGTTTGCCCAACTTCTTATATTGCAATTTTTGTAGGAATTATGAGATCGATCACTTTTCGTTGCCTCTACTTATTTATGTGTAGAATATCGTGTCATTGGAGAAAAACATAGAAAATGCTCGAAACACTGAAATGTTTTAGATTGTACAACTGTACATGCATGCACTAATTTTGTATGACTTTCTTTATCTGTACTGGTCCGGGATTAGTAGCCGGCTGGGACCAGTAGGCGGCTGTGCATGACTTCGGCCGTTTAGATTTTCAAGACTGTTTCAGATACTATACAAGTTGGTGTTGAAATTTCCCAGTTCAAACATAAAATACATCGTTGCGAAATAAAATATACAAAATACGAAATAACACCACAGCCGGCAACTGGTCACCGACCAGTATTGGTATTGTGAGATGTAAGATATTAAGATTTTTCTTTGGTAGTTATCACAAGCGTGATGCATTTTTTACCACTTACAGATGACATCTTTCAGTAATATTTGCCATAAATTTCTGTTATTATGTTATGACTAGATGTCTAGATTAACTTATGTTTCATTGACTAGGAACGCCAATTAGATTCAAGACAAAATTTGCATTTTTGTAAATTGCTTGTCTCAATCCTAGACTATTTCACAACTTGCAAAACTGCTTGCATTATGTATCTAAATCTAGAAAAATTTATTTTCAGTTAATACTGGTTTAGCGATTTCTCACGTGTTTTTTGGTGTAAAGTATTATTCATAGAAATGTCACTGCCAATTCATGCCGGAATTCCATCAGTTTATATGTATGTATAATTGATCAAAGAGTTATATTAGCATTACTTGAGTGTTTGTTGTGTGTGTCTTTTTTTTCTATCGGTAAGTGTTTACACATGCGATATTGAAGTATGCATCATCATTCAAGCATAGAAAAAATTGCCAATTTTCAATTCAATTTTCAAATTTAAACAAGTGCAAAATTTTGTCACAAAATGTGATAATACTCATTTTTTTTATCTTGATGAAGACTATGATGAAAACTATTCGAAAAAACATTTTTTATGAAGTAGAAAGCATCAAAATCTCAGTAAATTTTAATATTCCTTGCTTTGATTTTTCTGATTTGTCGCAGCAATGGGATTTGACGCAATTTCTCTGAGGTCACAGGCAATGACACCATGCAATTATTTTTTTCTGACCAATGGAGTTGCACACATTAAAAGTGTCACTGTTGAATAATCTCGAGTATCATCGGGATTTATTGTACTATACAAAGTAAGTCAAGGTACAACCCATCATTCAGTAAAAAGAAAAACCTTGACGCCGGTATACTGTATTTTATTTACGTGTTTTGTGGATTTGATTTTACTTAAATCTATATTATTGAGAAGAAGTTTTTTTTGTGTGTGGTAACAGCCGTGTCAACCGATTACCATCCCGCCTCTTTATTGGTTAATAAAGTTACCGGAAAACGGTATGACACTTTGTCATATAAACTCGACCTCAGCAGAGTCTCATTCAGTCCTTTCAATGCGACATATCAGAAAACGGTAACAAAAATAAAAAATTGAATGTTGATTTGGCTGAATGGTACCGTATCGATATTCACATTAATATATGTACTATAGGAATAGATATCTGCAAACAATTTTGTGTTTCGGTAATATGATTCATACTGTTATGACATAGATTAAGTTCAAAAAATTGAAAAAAGTAGTGTGCATCTATAGATGAAACGAACTTGATAAATGTATATTTCAAATGTAAGTTGATATATTACTCTTCTTTTCAGTTGTACCTGTATTAATTATGAACATCTAGTCATGTTTTCTTTTGTTATTTTTTATGAATTATTTTCGAAATTTTCATATAAAATAAAGTTCTAATTGTTTTGAGTTTATCATTTGTATTGTTCATTGATTTCAACTCCAATCAATGGTCCAGATATATATTGGAATGAATGGAATAATACAACAACGCTATTTCAACTAGTTTTAAAGAATCTCTTGTCACTGGAGCACACTAACACGCAACATCGACCGAATCAGAAGTTATATCTATTTCTGGTAATTTGTATAACTTTCACAATACGTTTAACATAATCCCCTACAGTTGCACTGATTTTACACGTGTTTTACATATATCAATAACCCTAGGTGCGCCAACCATATCGAAACCTTAAGAGGAAAAGTTGTTATTTTAATCGAACAATGATCATGCAGTCCAAACCAACGAGACTGTTTATTTAATTTAAATCCACTATTATTCACTCTCTCTCTTCTACAATAGAAATTACGAAAACTTACTTAGACGGGATGGAAATCGTTCAATGTCTTTAGAAATAAGATTTAAGATATATTACTTTTAAATCATTTTGTCAGGCGTAATCCCCAACAAAAGGAATTTTGACATGGGCTCATTGTCGAACAAGTGCATTTATATTTTAGGAAGGACTAGTTACTCAGCTGTTTGTGATACCTAAATCTCTGTGTGACTCTCTAGGAGAAGCGACTCATTATTTTATTAGTTTTTATGTAATGTGTTGTAAATAATAGTTCTTATTTCTGAAGTATGGTTATGGAAGAGGATAAGATAGTGGAGAGGGCATTTTCGCTTTCCCTCCAACCTCATGTGAGTATTCCTTTTTCATGATTGACGACCAGTTGAGTTTGTTTTTATCGCTTTTGGGGTTTAACTGTATTTTAACGTCCTCTTCTAATTTTTAAGGAATTAAAGATGAGTACAAATTGTCCCGTACTCCTGTTTAATTTCTTCAAAATTAAAAGTTAGGATAGGACATTAAGTAGAATACAACTATGTTGTTGTTTATCGCCCCACTCAAGAATCTTTCATATACAAATGTAAATGAAAATATGACCCTATGCTAGTAAAGGGCTACACCTTTGCCCTGATCTCGCCACATAGTTATTGTGCAGAAAAGGTTCTTTCACCTGCTGACAATTACTAGTACACAATACCTTGGTTTTTAGTCTCGTCTGAAAATACAGTTATATAACTGTGTTCGTATTGGTTGTGTAACACCAATCAGCCTCGTCCTACCGCCATCACGCTTAAACAATATCGACCATTGCTGAAGATGTTTATGCTATACAGAGATCCCCATCTTAATCCTCAAGTTTAACCTTGTTACGGGACCTCTTTTTTTACTTTTTGACAACCGAATAACAATAGAATAAATCTAGCTTCAGTTAGGGGAAAAACCATTGACCCTGTACATTTCAGGATAGCTTTCTACCTAGTATTTCTCACCATCTGTCTCATTTGTATAAAGAATTCCAGTCTTTACAGGAATTAAAAAGCACTAGAACTATTCCTATATTGCCATTCACTCCTTGCTCGTTTCTTTAGAGTTCAGCTCTAGTCTAATCGAACAATGATCAGACAGTCCAAACCAACGAAACGCATTTGGCGGATTTCGGATGTGTGTTCACTGCACAGGACACACCAGGACACCTGGTCCCAGTTCTATATTTTCAGGAGTCTGTGTTTTCCTGTATTCACAGAATTTGTATTTATTACTAGTATTTTCTTGACGAAAGATGAATCGGTATCTCTCATTGTATATTATAAACTATCGTACTATGCCTTGATATATGATTTCAAGATACATGTTGAAAATACACCTAATTACTAAAAAAAATCTAGGGAATATTTTTTTCGGAAATTCGTTTTTTACCTAGGACCGTTTCATTATTCTTTCTAATCTTACATGTCAGCTTAACTGTCAACAATCAATACACATTCTCGGATTAAAATATGCTTAAAATAGTTTCAAGTATATTTTTAAAACACTTGTAATACATTTGAACATACAATTTTTAATCGGTTTCATGCTAAAATGTTTTGTGTATTTAAAGTATGAATATTTTGAATGAAGTCTTTTATTTAAAGAGAAAGAAACCCATTTAGATAAGTAGTTTCATTGTCTCATTTCTGTTATTAAAGAAATGTACCAGCATGAGCCGTTAAACAACAGAAAAAAAAATACAAAAAGGCGTCCAAGAATAGAAACTTATATTAATACATGTACTTATACGAAGTACGTGTAACATAATATGAAAAGGGGTGGTTCGGCTATTGGAATTAATTCTGCTATACTATACGCATAGTGCAATAACGTACTCTCTTTGGAATTAGTATACATATTTATTCATACATAAATTAGAATGAGAAACGTTCAAATGAATATATACACAATAATAACCTTTCCAAGAAAAAATGTCGAACTAAAATACCATCTAAGAATAAAGAAGTAAAGTTATCAAAGAAACAACAGTTATCTTTCGCATCAAATTTATGTACGACTTAAATGAAAAAACGATTTAGTGGGAAAAAATTATAAGTATGACGAATAATAAAAACACAAACAAATAAATTCCCTAGCATCCAGATATATTGGTACGATTCCGATGCTGGCAGAGGGCATTTCCATGAGACAAACAGATATTACTTTGAACAAATGATTAAATTTGATATCGTTGTCTTATTTCGTTTTAATAAGTGTTTGGGAGACAAAATGTCTGTCCTCAACATTTACAAGATTTACTTGCCAATTGGTACTTTAGAAACTGGAACCGCCTTTATATGTAGTGTACTTATTTTTCTATAAAACTGGAAAATATTAGTCAATAGATATGGTCAAAATTCGCGATTTACTCAGCAGTGGTTAAGATATAAGTATCTAATTTGAGGTCATTCGAGGATCAAGTGTGATCAATCTATGTTGTCCCCTACAGATGCACAGCACACCTGTCGCCGGCTATAAACAGAATAAACAAACAAGCACTGACCGTAATCTTTCATAACTTTGCAAATCACCGATCATGTCTACATATAGTGATAAAGGGTCAATACGCACCTGCACGAACCTTGACCCTTTATCACGAATGAAATATGATCTGATTGTAACACTTCAGCTCACCTGAACCGAATTATTTATATAGATTTTCTTTTATCAAACTTTGTTCCTTGTCACACTTTTATCGAAATGCTGATGTCTGTCAAGGGAAATGATTTTTCTATACATGTATTTTCGACTTTTTAAAGCTTTCTTTCTTGAACCAATTTCACACTTTTCTAGGATCATAACGGTTGATTCTGCATGAAATCAGATTGCAAACAATATTTGTACTCATAACTACTTGCATCTCTACACAACATTTATATTTTTGCTGTGAATACAGCGGCAGATGCAATGATACGTCGCATCAGGTGTGTCATTGAATTCAACCGTAAAGACGATGAAACTTAATATGATGACAAATATTTTCTTCCCGCCATTTCTTTGCATCATTCAAGTTAAAAATTACATGAATTATCACAGAAAGAATGGTTTTAATGACAATGACATTCTTCTGTAATAAATTGACGTTCGGCTCAAATTCATTTTGTGACAACAATCTTTAGAAGCCTCCTTTTCTGATAACATTGATTCAGGTATAGTGATTTGATGCTGTAGA
>JACSZP010033283.1:0-21201 GCA_016161895.1 Pinna nobilis
ATTACGCGAAAATATAATTCTCGCGAATAAAACTGGATTTACAGTATTAAGAATTAGCTCTGAGTGCCAAACATAAGCAAAATTTGTCACCCATCACTAGATGATTCTTGAGTGGAACGTGAAACAACAATACGTCCAATTAGTTTTCAACTTACAAGAAGAAGTGCCCGCATTTTCTCTATTGCCCGGTCTGTCCTTGTGGAACCCTCTTTATGTTGTATTGTATCTAAAATGATAAATCAATATCAGAACATAGCGCTAGTACCAAGGCCCGAAATATGAGAAAGTTCAGAACAGAGGAGAAACAGTTGAGCTGAGTACTGACATTGAGCTTGGATTTTTCTGGTTATATCGAGTCAAAATTATTAGCGCCATGAACATACATATCACGATAAACGTACATAAAAAATTCAGCCAAATGAATGCTGAAAACGAACAATTTTTTTAATTTTCTGTAATGTTCAACCATTAGTGATTAGAAAGTTATAAATGAAAATTACATCATTGGTCTAGAAATAAGCATTTTGTCCAACTATCGAAGAAGCTGATACACAAATGTCAGAACATTTGATCTAATATCCCAACGGGAAGGAATTTCAAGGTAGGAATAAGCACACATTGTATGCTACGGAAATTTCTCAAAATGCACTACGTTGAAGTATTTTACGGGATCCGGGTTACTGAGGAATGGATTAAAAAGGTTATTTTAATAACCTCCGTAATATCAGATGTAACAGGTCGAGTAAATCGTACGTAGGATTCCTAGAGTGTGTATATCATATAGGGGGTAAAAGGGATGACAAAAATAAATCAGTAAAACTCAGAAAATCTTACCTATAGCCGTTGTAACCTCGTGCTTCATGTTGTAGCGTGTTACTCCAAAATAACTGTAAACATCGGTGCTGTATGGAACAACGCCGACACGCACCTTGTCGGGAGCTATTTCAAATGAGTTCACAACGTCCTTAACAAATTTTGTCAGGTGATAGAAACTAAGAGGTCCGACACTAGTAGAACAGTCCATGACAAATACAACTTCCGCTGTATTTCCGCTTCCTGTTTTGCGAGAGAAAAATGGTCAGTGCAATATAACGTAGAATTGTCTTCATAACATTAATGTATCGATAGGACAACACACGAGAATGGTGTATGCTTTACATGATGGAAAATGCAAACATAACAATGTTCAGTTTTTAAAATCATACAAAAGTTTCATAAAAATATTTTCACCCTTTGCAAGGTAGTTCATGATTTTCGAAATAGGTCAAATATGTAAGTCAAAGTCACGATAGAAGCTCTGATACAGAATAAAAGGTCTTATAATAAGTCAAAGACTGATATATGAAAAACTTGTCACTATTTAGTATATGGTCAAGGTCGGCGCTCAAACATAGAGACATATTTAGGACCAGACAATATAAACTGCGGACGGTCAACAGGGAAAGCTTACTCTTCCTTGGTACCTGATCCCAATGCTGGTGTTTACAAGGGTCCGTGCTTGACAAGCCCTTTATTTGCTTTCCTTATGCGATACATTGTTGTTCGTGACCTGTTCATCGCGGAAACTTTTATAAATAGCATAAAGCACATGCTTATTTTCCGGTGTAAAATCATTATGAAGAGAAATTGAAACATAAGTCTTTTACAAGAAGTATGAAGCATCAATTTGATAACGCTGTAGATATACCTTTGAAAACACTATCAAATGCCTTCGATATTTCGCCTGGCGTCGGGAATAGTCCACATTCATTAAAGAAGTTTTCAAGGTCATTCTTTAGTAGCTTGTCTCCATAAGCGAGTCTGACAAAGCAATCCTCATACTCTGAAAATCCGATTAAAAATCAAAAATAAATTACAATTATAATTTTCTGACATTGCATTAATTGGTTGTATTGTTGCTACTCACCCAACTCATCTTTCACTTATATTTTGAGCAATGCGAAATAGGACTAATGATTAAATAGCGATGGTCCTGAACCGTGTCGACACCTACTGTGACACAGGACCTCAGTTTTGACCGTCTCTTCAGAAAAGGCCACTTGCCTCCACATCAGAGATTCGAACCCACGACCTCACCTCCAGAAGGCGGTTAACACACTAACCAGGAAGCTACGAGATACATTAAACGTTGCCCACAATATGATAGTTGTTAAAACGTGCTTCAGTTCAGTACGTCTGTTTTTCTCTTTTTGTAAACATTAGACATGTAGACACTGACCTCTGCAAGGCTCACCGTGGACTCTGGAAACTATTAGCCAATAAAAACATTAGCCAACTAGGAATTTTTTTTAACCATTTGATGTTTTTATTAGCTGCGGTTAGTAGTGTCTCTATCTTTTAGCTATCTTTCAGTGTTGATAGCTGTTTGTTTTGTCTCTTTTTTATTTGGCCATGATTTCGTCTGCCTTGGATTTTTGAATTATTGATTGCCCCCTTGGTATCCTCAACAAGTCAACCAAAAATTACCTTCCACTTACGATGATTTTATAGTGTTGTTTGAAGGAAAACAAAACACAGGTACCGTACAAAAGTGATACCTCATGTTACCACTAACTATCATAATTTGAATGGTAAGGCTAAAAGAAACACGCTCTTGTCCATGTAAGTTGTTTTTGTAGTTGTACTATTGTTTAACGTCCCACTCAAGAATAGTTCACTCATATGGAGACGTCACCAAGTGTCGGTGAAGGGCGACACATTTTGTCTAAGCTCGGCACGGATGGCCGAAGAGCAGGGAGGGTTCTTTAACATGCCAACACCTACTGTGACACGGGATCTCAGTTTTTACTGTCTTATCCGTAAGACAGGGACGGCCAACCGCAGCATGGTACTGTGCGGATTCGAACCCCGGACCCTTCGAATCGAAGTCAAACAGGCTAACCACTCAAACCACTCGGCAACGGCGGCGCCTGTTCATGCTAGTAGCATTATCACTCAAAGAGAATCATATAACAACGTATTGTCATGGTTATCCTCCAGGAGAATACATACTTTTTTTGTTTTCCATGAATACTGCTATCTCGTGCAATACAAGGCCACAGGCCGGCTTTTTGATCCCGTACCTCTCTTGAACACGCATTACTAAGTTACGGTAATCATTGACAAATTTCTTCCATGAACACCCGTGTTCAAGTAATACCTGAAAAGAAAGATAAATAGATTCTGTCAGGGTCAGGGAAATCTCACCCCAAGTGTCAAAGATTTGCAGTCCACAACGAGGCTGTCTTAGATGTTGCAAATATTTGACACAAGGATGAGATTTTTATGTTCTTGTTCAAAGTTGTGGTTGTCACGTGGTTCTCTTATCTCAAAATAATGTATTTTCAAAATTATGAATAGATCTATGTGTGCGACACTGTATATTCAAGAGGACGAATTATGTTCAAAGTACGTCAAGTATATGGCATGTGTCGTAAGGATTCAAGACAACCACAAGCAAATGCCAGACAGAGATGTCTCAGAACGAGTAAATCAGTGGACTATTCTAACCTGGGTGATAGAATTTCATCTCAATACAATAAAGTAGTGTTATACTTTTAAGCTCGGTGAATATATAGAATAAATTGCTTTTCATTATATGTATGTAGGTGGGTAGGTAGGTTTACAAACATATTACCTTCCGTTTTAACTTTCCTAGGAAATTTCTGACACTCCATCCACGAAATATTCTTTGAATCTGTATAGCTGCCTCACATCGCCGCTGGTATTCCAGTCGCTTTGAGTGATAAATGCTGTATCGAAATAAATATAAATATTTTTACTGCTAGTGTATATAAAAAGCTTTTAAATCGGAGTTGTCTCGTACTCTCTTGAATATTTACACCATCCATTTACATTGATTTATATGATGATACGTATAGTGAACTAGCAGTTGAAGAGTAGAATTATAAGAAATGCCTCTGACAGGAAGCAAAATGTTTCGGTACAAATTCAACAAATGTTTCGGTACAAATTTCGGTACAAAGCCAACACTACAAAATGGCGATTTCAACGATACTCCCCTTTCAAGATCCATACCCTATGACTTGAATTTTCTGCGATTCTCTAATTTTTGCGATATTTCTTGAAAGCGAGGGAATCGCAAAAATTTAAAACGCAAAATGTAAAAATATTTCATTGTCCAAAATCATGCTCGACCATGTGAAGGTTATGGTATATTCTTTTTTCTTAGAATCTGTATTAATACAAATGTGGTCAGTCATCATGTTGTTACAGGATGAACATACTGTAAACAAACTTATTTCTGCGACTACTAAATTTTGCGAATTTGTCATTACAAAAATGTTTGCGACGATTAAATTTCACGATGCAATATACATGTATATACATGTACGTGTTATTCCTGTATGTTGCGAAATAAATTAGCCGCTATTTAAATTTGCGATGTTGGCAATTCGCAAACATCACGAATATAAATCGCTAGCAAAAATAAGTTAGTTTACAGTAATACACCGTCAAAGGTCTGAGTAAAATTTAAGAAGAACCAAAGGATACTCAACAAAATACAATAAAATTGAAGAAGCATTGAGGGATGTACAAAAGTCTGAATTCTAATAAATAAATATCTATATATACATAACCTAATATGTTATATCCAGGCTGGATTTGTACATACTGTATACAGGGAAATTTTCGCCCCCATTTTATTTTCGCCCATTTCTCCCTCACCATTAGTGGGCGAATTCAATACAGGGCGATTAAAGAACCCTAAATTCATTGAAAAGAGCTATGACGGGACTGGACGAATTCAAAACAGGGCAAAACTGTTTGCAAGTAGATTAGGGCGAAAATAACATGGGGCGAAAAAAAAACTGTATACAGTACTTAATTGACCAGTCACCCTCGTCTTTTCTAATGATATCATGCATTTTGAACAATTGTTTTAGCAGGTATCCCTTATTATCAAGGTAAACTAACTTACGCGAAAAAATCCGGATGTGGCCTGTCACTCCACCTGACGGATTTCTGCCGGGAACTGCTCCGCGACTGTTGGGATTTTTTGTCCACTCTGGGCGAATTTCTTTCAATTTCCCACGCCCACTCTCTGGTAAGGATCCAAGAAAAAATGAATGATTTGTTTCAAGATAGGCAATATTTTCCCTCCGACCCACTAATAATATATGTATAAACATGTATTTACCTGCTTTTGATGGTACCATGGCCTGATAGTGTTGTAAATGTATGGCCTGTTAACAGAATTTGCCTCGGCAGTACTCATCCATCTCAAATTGTTTTAGTAAATAAAGAGTGAAAGAAAATATGTATTCATATGATTCAATCCTTCTGTATGGGCCAGAGTGCTGCCATATGGCATAGAGTGATCTAAATAGATAGTAAACATTGCATGCAATGTCTCTGAGAAGAATCCTACACATTGTGTCGCTAAATACGCTCTCAACCCAGATATAAGCTTGAGGACATGACCAAAACCATCACCAAAATTCGATGGGAATAGATAGGTTATTTTCTCAGAAGGGACTCTAACAGCTTGTAAATCCAGCATTTTTGGGGGGCGCCAGAAGGGAAGTGTATCGAAGGGTGATTGGCGGCGAATAGTAGAGACCAAAATAAAATTGTAGCAAAAGAAAAGTTGTGATTCATCATATGACAATAAAGCATTTTTGAGATCCGGATCGGTTCCGCAACTTAAATGCACCTGATCACGTGCCTGCCAAAAATTCTAGGCACTTTCTTAGCGGCAAATACGAAATGAATTTTGGTAGGAGAGATACGTAAAATAATATTTTTAAGTAAGCATTGGTGCGTGGTGCTAGGCTACAAATGAGAAAATAAGCCATATAAGTATTTTTATTGATAATACATGTATATCACAGAACACGTTCGTATTCATCTGGTCATTTTTTTTCACCATATACTTTCGGAATCTCCCTCTTCTGACTCTAAATTAAGATCGAAGGCGCTCTTCTGCAAGTCTAATTAAGTCTGTATTATTGAGAAAACCGGTTTGGACATCTTGATCTTAAAAAGTCCTGTAATTCAACACCCGTTTTGGAAGTGAGAGCTTGATTTGCTATTTTGTCCAAATGTGCCTAGAATTTTGTCACGTGGTGATGAAAATCACATGCTCGATAAAAGTCTGTAACGGTTTCTCGGAAAGACCTATAACTACGATTCATCACTCATGAAGAATAGCAGAGTACATTGGTATACAAGTAAGCATTGCTAATTAGGTGACTTTAATCTCGTTTTAATTTCCCCCAATATCCCATTAAACCTCAAAACAAATTCAAGATTGCACAACGCGTCGCACAGCATCAGATAAAAAGGACAGAAAACAAAAAGAAAAAAGAAATATAAAAATAAGGAAACTGGAATCGATATTTGCTGTGGTACAAACAGAAAAGTATAGGGATTCCCAAATAGTTATTCGAGTTTGAAATCATACAGGGATCTCCAAATGATCATCAATTTTCAAATCATTAAACATTTACCGAGAACATACAAATAGATTGATGATAAACGATCGTTTTGTCAAGTGCATTTTGTTTCCAATGTAATATAGTCATCATTAATTCAGGATACAACATTGAAGCGTCGATGTTT
The DNA here is from genome assembly GCA_016161895.1 of Pinna nobilis. Taxonomy (NCBI): domain Eukaryota; kingdom Metazoa; phylum Mollusca; class Bivalvia; order Pterioida; family Pinnidae; genus Pinna; species Pinna nobilis. Next base: position 6,565 of record JACSZP010033283.1, read on the forward strand.
CTGACTTTAAATGCACCTAATTAAATGAATGTCAATATGCACTGTAGATAAAAGTGAAGTGTTGTGAAGAAAATTAAATAGGACGTCTATGACTCTCATCAATTACGCATTAGTGAACAGAAATTTTGCAGTGTTCTTGATGTTAAACACAACAAAAAACAGATATCAGTCATGCTGAAGGCTTCAAATGTTCTGGAAATTATTGAAACCTTAATTATGTTACCAACCACCACAAATCACCAACGCTGCGGTTTATTAAATTTTTATATGTAGTTTGTTCAAACGTTATGAGAAATGAAATCATCCATGTTTAATAGGTATACGACTCCAGCTTCAACCAATCCTATTTATTTTAGAATATTTGCCATTTAAATTGCGGAAGCTTGATGGTATTTAACCGCTACATATGGTGTTGTATTGATGGATAACGTTCCGCAAATGTTTCCCTTATTTGGAGGCGTGTGTCGCGGAATCGCAGTAAAGGGCTTCAAATAGTTTTGTCTGTGTTCGACACTTACGACCATAGAACAGTAAGGGTTCTTTAATATGCTGTCACCGACTGTGACAGGGAACATAGGATTTTACTGCATCATCCATGTACATGACAGTTCATCGTTTTGCCGAATGGGGCGAATCGACGAATCTGAAGGCGAACATGCTACAAAAAATGGATGGCAGCTTGGGATAAATTTGTAAGAATAGATACTAGTAATCATCTACCATTAATACATTGGGCCGTTGTTGCCTAGTGGTTATTGTGTTCGACTTCTGATCGTGAGGTCCAAGGCTTGAGCCAAAACCACACTACAGTTGGCTGTCCCTGTCTTCTGAAAACGCCGAGTTCCCGTGTTACAGTAGCTGTCGGCACGTGAAAGAACCCTCCCTCCTCTACGAATTAATTGCCGAACATCGGTAGAAACTGTCGACCTTCACCGGCATACGGTGACGCCTCCATATAAGTGAAATATTCTTGAGTGGGACGTTTAAGAACAATACAAACAAAGAATCACCCATTATTGCAGGGAATTGACTGAGTGATCGTCGAACAAAGTGTAAGACCGATATAAAACCCTTCAAATAAATTCACTTGATTTTTAAATTACATTTATTAAAAGTTCAAATGTGAAAACACACATGAACTGTTCTTGCTTCTGTCAATTTTTTTTAAACTTTGAAATAATCAAAATGGAATTATTTGTATATAATTATTGGGATTCTTTGTAGCCCCCAGTCAGCGTGTGGTCGTAGATCCAAGGCCGTTCGGAGAAAACGACTGGCCTGTCCTGTCCATCGGACGAAACAGAAGAAACCAGTTTCAAAGACTTAAAGAGCCTTTCACAGGCTAAACATAGCAGCCTTTGTGCAGCATTTAGTGGTGTATCTATATAAGTGAAATAATCTTTAATGAAGAAAACACCTTGACACGTTGAGAAACTGTGTTGAAAACTTTACCTAGAAAAGCCATGTTTTGGTATCTTGTAATCTTTCTCATGAAGCCATAGCTGGAATTCTTGTTCCCACATCCAGTGACTTGTGTCCTTCTCAATCTCCTGTCCTTCTGTTCCCTTCTCAGATTTTGGATGTCTGTAATTTCGAAGATGTAATATATTATCAAAGATTTCATTGGTTGTATTCGCATACAGTTCATTTGCTATCAATTCTGACATGTATGAAATAGCCTGCTTGAATGATAACACTATATACAGGTAAGATATTGAAAGATGCAAAGAATAAAGCACTTCGGAAGAAGGTTAGGTAAGCATCCCAGATGGTACAAAATTTTCTACATGAAGAAAAGGTTGTGGATTTATATTCATTTTTCAATCACAGCAGGTGTCGGCATGTTAAAGAACCTTCCCTGCCTGATAAATGACCATAAGAGTAGAACATACACAAAATCCGTCGTCCTTCATCGGCCAGACAGTGACGTTTCTATATACATGTACATGTAATTGATTCTTGAGTGGGACATTACAACAATACAACAACAAAAGTTTCAAACGATAATAAAACCAACATCACTTAACATTAGTAAGTCGCATGCAAGATGATGAATGTATTCTGTAAAGTAGTGGTCTAATAAACTAATAAAAAGTCTAATAAAGCGCAGAACTATCCGTAATAGAGATTCATGACGTGAGATTACCGTATAACTTACCGGAGTTCGTACAAATTTCCGTACTTAAGATTGCTGACGTACTTCCGGGTAATTCGTTTCACAGTTTCCTCGTCGAATTTTTCCGGCAACTCCCGTCTATACCGAAGATCTGAAAATAACAGACAATATACAATTGTTGACTTTGGTTGAGGGTGAAATAGGGATTTATCAGTCCAAAGACACATGATGATTGTTTCTATGGAATGAAAACTGTTTTTCAGTATAGATCCTTGCGTGCGTTCAATTTCGTTGCTGCTACGAGCCGATGCGCGTAGCTGACGTCATTCAACAAAGTTTGGGACGTAGCCCATTGTTTGTAAACGATAGAAACTGACGGCTAAACGATAACCCGCTTTTGATTGGATAATCAAATGGATTCATCCAATCATATACTCGCACATATATCGGGAAAATGGGTGCACGATGGGGTGACATAACAATTCACGGCCCTCTGAACTGTCCAAGGACTGAAAGTGTGATTGTTATTGCCATAGTTACGAATAAACAGCATTTGGAAAATTTATTAGTCATAAAATAAAAACCATGGTCGTGAACAGACATCGAAACATCGAGTAACCATTTTCTATGAATTTCATATTTTTTCCTTTTCCTCGTTATTTTTTCTCTTTTATATTGAGTTTTCAATGCGTGTGTGTCATATCTTGTTTCTATGTTCGGAAAAAAATCCTGTTTAGATCCCCGTTCAGATAAATATACGTACCGTCTACTTGTCTTTGGCAGTTCTTATCAAAACATAACTACGAAATTTCCTATCATGACTTACCGACATCGCTATCCCGTCTTGACTTTCCAAATGTGGCTTTCTCAGTCCAAGGCTTCCGTCTTGTTATTCTGGTGCTCCTCCTTTCTTCCAGAACCTCAAAGTTCGATTTGGAATATCCGCCATTGTTCCGTTGTGATACTGCTCCTGATAGGTTTGCCGGTACACTACTGCACCTTCTCTCGGGACGAGTAACCCGGGGATTTGACGTCAGCTTCAGTGAGCGTGGTGATTGGTCAGAGAATTTGGTAATACTACTTCCGGATGACTGCGATGGCACAGGCGAATCGGAATATATCTATGTGTATGTAAATTGCCTATAAGTCATGCTTTCATTTTTAGGGGACAGTTGATAAAAAAATTCATGAAAAATTAAGTATTTACATTCATGAAAACTACTGCCAAATTCCTATACTTATACTTTAATGTGCATAAAAGAAAAACGTAAGAGCCACGCGACGGTAGAAAATGGATACCACTTCACAAGAGTTTTGTCCAATGTAGTGGTGATGAAGAAAATCCGTGAATTCGGCTCCTTTACTGTCAAACCGGTCAACTTAAAGTTTGAATGGTCATAAACATAAACCTCCTAGATTGACCATTCCTAGGTTGACCAATGTTCTTAGTTTTTTCTTCATCTAACAGGTGTATAAACGATAGTTCTCTGTCATATGTTACACTTGTGTTTATGTTAAAAAATTTAACTTTCACGTTTTCTGTCAAAATTATTTCGAAATATTGCAGAAGGAAAGATGAAATTCCAGTGAATATTTCATACTGCTGCGATGACAAAGGTTTTGATTTGCATAGGGTTTACAATACTTGTGTTTGCAAATATATCGAATATGGAGTTTTGTAGCTCTTCTGTTTGCGGAGGTGCATTTGAATATTGTGCAAAAGTTGGATAGTTTCCCAACATAAGAAGAGGGTGCATCAAAGAAGCGATCGATTAAAATTGGTTTTATGGCAGAATGATACAACTACGGGGTTTGGTTACTCAGGCAGATTCTTTTTTCTGACGTTTAAATCATAATTTCTTTGAAACAGTTTTGATATGCAGGCACAATCGTAGATATGATAACAGATTTGACCCCCTGTCTAATTCACTACCTTGGCGCGTCTTCACGCAAAATAGTTCAACAAATCGAAATTATCTATTGACTGAAATCTGCTGGATCAAAATACACTTCACGAGTCATCGCATCCAATCATTCTCTCTTCATATGGTATACATTTATAGCTAAACTCTATTTTGAATATGACTTTTTTTCTTTGCTGTATTGCACGAAGCTAATTATGATTGAACGGTCAATCCTACAACCTCGTTTGGAACGTCTCGTGCCTATTGTATACCTTGTTGACGATTAAGACTTTAAGCCTCGCAAATTTTGGTAAGTCGTAGCATTTCATCTGCCATTGTAAGTTCATTATTTTTCATTTGCGCGACACGATACACAAAGGAAGCATGTCGAAGATACGAATTTAAATTAAAATCCATGGCATACTGAAAAGTCCGAATTGAACGAAGAAACTTAATGAAAGAAACCAAAGATTTTCGGATTAAATATCGCATTTCAGATGACGGCCTGTAAATCACTTGTATTTCGCGTATTCTTCATTTCGCGTCCTCGTCTTTTTCGACACAAGTGCAAAAACAGGTAACTACCATCATGGTTGTTATTGTATCTGATTTTGCAAACCGTATAAAAACATAAATGTCAGAACTATACATTAATTCTTTGGTCTCTGTTTAAAAAAATAAACGTTACAATGCTTCAATTTACAAACTATTAAAAAAAATTTTTTATCCATGATCAGGCATTTGTATCAAAGACAGTTATTTGCAGAATTCTTTACAATATTATCTTACCGGTAAGATATGGACATTTTTGTTTTCCTTTATCAACTGCTTGTAAATCTTGGAACTTGAAGTAGATGACGAATTGGACGACCTTTTGTCACGTGACTGTAGTTTTATGGGCGTTATGGAAGACCCACCAGTCCAGCTCTTCTGCCATAAACAATGATTCCGCAGAATTTGGCTCTCCATGGTTCTAGTTTCTGTAATGTGAAATAAAATATTGAAATATTTTTAAAATTTGGCTTATCCTTTCAGAAATCTTTCAGCCACTGGAGCCATTTCAAAAGAGAAAATTTAAAAAGAGAGATATAAAAGGAAATTTGGACTCCAAGTCTTTCATGTGTAAAAACAAGACCTGGGTTAAGATCATTAAAAGCACGAGTAAAAGTAAAAGTAGGAGAAAACATTTAATCACCTGTAAGATTTTACACAAATCTCCCAAACTTGAGTATCATTATGGGCTATAAACAAATTTCTTTCTCAAGTAATAAAAGTCACAATATGGTTCGTAACAGAGTTAACAAATCTTCAACAGAGAAAAATTCCTTCGCCTACGACTCACTTCCCGATAAATATACGTGTACAGCGTGGGGTCCTTCCACTAAGAGTATTTCTGGGCATATCTGGCCTATTGGCTTGAAAGTACAATAATATTTCCCCTCATATCTTCACAATTTTTAATAGCAACAATACCTTGATTCAATATTTATGACAACATTAGCGCAAAGAATTTCAGGTTTGTATGCGTATAACATATTTACTAAATTAGACAAAAAAGAGTTCCAAAGAAAGTTGGATGGACCCCTTACGTAGTTCCAAATAACCCAGGTAACGCATTTAAGTTTAAAAAATCTTCTTTTTTTTTTATCCTTGTGCTACTTTAACTTTTTGTGCAACTGAGTAAAATGATGAAATTCAAGTATAAAATTTGTCTAATATTTTTCCGTTTTTTATTCTTGGATTCGGTCTTATCATGAAAAGCACTCACAAATCCCGGATGGGATGGGATCGGGTGCCTAGAAGGAGTCAGAATTGCTTGTTTGCATACGGCATCCCTTGCAAATGTCCCATAAAACCGACAAACTAACTATTTAAATAGCAAAAAACCTTGTGATTCTGCAATACAAAGATACATTTCAGTGATTTTATTTCAATTCTAAAAAGCAATATTTTGCCACAAACACCATGGTCAAATATACATCACATGGGGATGAATTTACTATTTCACCCCTGCCTTTGGAGAGCATAAGGAATGATCAGATATGTATGGCTTGGTATGGTTTTGTTGTTTAACGTCCCACTCAAAAATATTTCACTCATATGGAGACGTCACTGTGTGCCAGTGAAGGGCTACAAATTTTGCCTGGCCATAGTGCAGGAAGGGTTCCTTAACGTGCCAACACCCACTGTGACACGGGACCTCGGTTTTCACTGTCTCATCCGAAAGACAATGACGGCAACCGCGGATTGGCGCTAAGCGGCTCGAACCCGGATCCTTCGATTAGCAGTCGAACACGCTAACCACTCGGCCACATCAGATATGTAAATAAAACACTTAACCTGATATGTCAAATGTAGAAAGTGTCTCTTTTCCATTATATTCGGAATTATCTCTTATGAGAATGTCATTTTAAAAAAAACAATACAATTTAAATGTCAATATGATATTCAAATAGTCAGGGGAATTAGGGAAAACGAGTTATATATTACAAATTTATTCCAACGTTGTTATCTTGTACAGTCAATGCGCTGGCATGAATAACATGACTTTAAAATTACCATAACATCTGTATTTATTCATATCTAATCCATGTAACTTTATACTTCTCCATAGAATCGTTATCAGCAATATATATTAGATGTCACTGTTTTGATCGACGGCATTGAAAATTTAAATTGCAGCGGTACCCAGGGTTTTCGGAAATTCAAGTCCCAACAAACATGACAAGCTGAGGAGTAATAACGATCGCAGAGAGGAAAACAATTGCAAATCCCTAATGGGATGGGACCAGGTGTCCGGAAGGATTCAAATTTTCGGTCAGTCACATACCTTATCATCTATATAAAAGCCGTTGCTGTTACATAAGCAGATTTGCGGTTTTAAGTTAGCTAATGAAAAGGTAACGAACAATGACCGATCCCATTAGTCCTATTAGGAATACAAAATAAAGAATTTGGGCAAACGCTTATATATATAGCAACTCTGAATAATGAATATATTTGCAATTGACTACATGCTACTCATCGATATTTTTCAGACCACTTTTGTATGTGTCCATGTTTCTGTGAAAGCGGACATTTTATTTTCTCTTTTTACAATTTACTGCTCGTGATATACAGTTTCTATTATCAATTGAACTCATAAATTTGGTACATATTCTATATACATGTACATTATACACCCAATGTTTCACATAACGGTCCGAGTATCTAATTCCCATCCCTCTTTGAAATAATTTATAATTACTAAAAATATTCTATAATTACTTTTCTATACGTCAATAGAAACAACTTAGTTACCAGATTTCTAAATCAGACTTTCACATATCAAAAGATTCTGTTCTGTTTTCTGTAACTTTATTTACAATGCTTCACAAGTAGATGTATTTTAGTTCAGCGTCATAGAAATACATGTATGTAATAGGGGAATTAGAAGATACCAAGGGTCATTCAAATTTCAATAAGTCAACGACAGACAATACCGTGGCCAAAACAAAACAAAAACAAACAAACACTACAAACAGATATACACATAGTTACACTTATAACTAAAAATAGAGTAACACGAATCCCACTAAAACCGGGGGTGAGTTCAGGTGATCCGGAAAGGTAAGCAACTCCTGCTCCATGTGTGTCACCTGTCGTGTCAGCTATATTTCTAAACCGAGAAAATGTCCAGTCCGGAAATAGTACGTAGTAAACGGTAAAAGAAGTAGGAACAAGACGGTGGTAATATGAATACATGTACATGTTCAAGCTTACATGTTTTTGCAATCCCAACGTGCTTAACCTTATGACAAAATAATAAAGCAGTCAAGCTTTAGATTTTTTCCTGTAGTCACTAATTACGCAAACCTAAGCTTACAGCAAAATAAAACAGCGTCCCAGCTTTGAATTTTCTATAGTCCCTACCAGCATAAATCTTCCGCACTAAATATGGAAATTTGAGGACGAGCAGAGAGGGAAATGTGAAATAATTGTAAGTCACAAAGAGTATGGATTGTATATATTACCAGTTCCATTATCGTTATGGCTGTCTGTCTGTAGATTATATATTTTGCATTATACAGTACATCAAAGGAGAAATGAGTATCAAATTTAATAATTAATTACATATTTCACGCAAAATTTGTTAAAAAAAAAAGATGATCATACTTTCAAAGTCTGCAAATTACACAATACTAGTATTTAATATTCATTCAAAGGTAATTTGCATGTTTGTTCATATGTAATTCAGTCATTTATCTCCAGGTACATTTACATTGTAGGTTTGATTATTTGTTTCTAACTGTATGTTATTTAGCAATATTTCAATATTTTATACAGCTGCTATACCACTCCCAGAAAAATTGTGACATTGAAGACGAGACGGTAGAAACCGATGTGATGTTAACATTTACGAGAGACATGTTGTCTTTAAGGTCTTGTTCTTTGTTACTCCATTTAAAATATTTCATTCTGACATATAGAGACGAATTGTATCTGAATGCTGATCAAAGAACTCAAGTTTCTGTTTTTTCGGGGGGTGTCTTCTTCTTTTTCTTTTCCCTTTCTCTTCTCCCCTCTAAATGGCTTTAAGTTAAATAACAGTCATGCGATTTTATAAACCGACACCGTGCGCGATACAGGACATTTTGTTGGGTTAACTTTTTAAGGGTAAATAAATCTCATTTATTTCACACCTGATCCCTTCCCTGAATTTTCCGAGTTGGTTCTGTATTCACTGGAAATATATACTGCTCCATGGACAAATACTTAATCGTTTTATGTACCATTCTATTTTTAACTATATATTTACTCAAACATCCGGGTCCGTGGTTCGATTCCCGGAGCGCCACTCTACGGTTGGCCGTCCCTGTCTTTTGGATGAGACAGTAAAAACCGAGGTCCCGTGTCACAGTAGGTGTGGCACGTTAAAGAACCCTCCCTGCTCTACGACCAGCAGTGCCAAGCACAGGCAAAATTTGTCGCCCTTCGGCGGCACACAGTGACGTCTCCATATGAGTGAAATATTCTTGAGTGGCATGTTAAACAACAATGCAACAACAACGCAACAACAACAACGCAACAACAACAACAACGCAAAAACAACGCAACAACAACAACAACGCTAAGTTAGGCACATAGAAACCATTGATGTTTCTCCTCTGCCATTAAAAACTGGACACCTCAGTGTTACTGAAAGATTATTGATGAGAATGGTGTAAAAAGTATAAACATACAAATGAAGTCTTACCTACATGTATATGACAAAGATCTCCTCCCACTGCAGAGATAAATCAGAATGATAGTGCACCACTTGTTCTAACAGACTTAAGGTTCTGTGATAAATTTACTTCTTTCAGAGAAATACTTGTAGCCATGTTTCTACTGTCATATTTGAAGGCTAAAATGTGGTTCTTTTTTTTTCTTTCGATCTTACAACAGTGATGATTGGCCTGATTGTTTTTTTCAGTAACCATAATTCTTCATTTAAAACAGGCATAGGTACCTGATTCTTAACTGAAAAGATTGGCAATGAGTTATAACATGAATACAAAAAGTTTTTCAAAGATTGAAACTAATTTATCATAGTCAACCTGATTACCAGCTCTTTGGGATGGTTTTGGTCCTTGAATTTCATTTCTTTTAAAGCTCTGGTAAATTTTATGCTACCGTATATACCCAGGGTGACCACCACCATGCAACATGTATCTCTAAGTCCATGTCACATTATATGTATCTAGGATTAGCCTACTTAACCTTTAGTTACTTAGTGTTATGTAGTTTGATTTCTATAAAGTCGTACATCCTTTCCTGGTGTTTAACAATCAGCATCAGGTTATGAAGGTGAGGGATTCAGATACCAACTCAACGAATTGTCTGTCTTCCTTAATCTTTTTCTGTCACACTTCACTGTCACTCTTTTATGCATTTCACATGTATTTAACACTATAATTCTACGTGTATTTATATTCTCAACTAGGGGTGTGTGAGCATATAATATTCATCAGATTGGACTTGTATTAAACTTCTATACACCAATGTCTATACTCCTCCCTATTAGGTGCTTATCAGGTATTGTCTGTTTTAACTGAAACATGATAAGTAGCATCCTCATAGACTATGTCATGAACACAAGCTACAAATGATTTATGATTCACGTTATGAAGATGCTGTTTATTAAATTTTAGGCAAATTTTCATTGGTTGGTTGTATTGTTGTTTAACGTCCCACTCAAGAATCTTTCACTCAAATGGAGACGTTACTGTGTAACGGTGAAGGGGTAACACATTTTGCCTACGGTATGCTCAGCACTTATGGCCGTAGAGCAAGGAGGGTTCTTTAAAGTGCCAACACCTACTGTGACATGGGACCTCCGTTTTATTATTTCTCATCTGAAAGACAGGGACAGCCAATTGTGATATAGACTGGGCTTAAACCCAAGACCTCTCAATAAACTAACAATACCTAATCTGATTTCAATGTTATACATTGTATATCATTTCATCACATCACCTTATTTGATATGCATCGATATCACACCTATAGAAAATGCACTGATTTTTCCTGTTTCTGTTTTTCCATAGGATCATGCAGGCTTGTTGTGATGTAGCTTTCCAGTATGCCCATGTCCGGGAAGCATTTGGTCAGAAGATCGGATCATTCCAGGTGAGTTAGCTCATTCTGGCATGGTGACTAGGCCCACACTGTTTACAATGAAAAGATGGTAGGCCTAATTGTCATCGTAGATGTTTGAAAAAAAAATGTCCTGCTTTGGAACCATTATCATTTATTTTTATTTCACTTTTATTTATTTAAACAGATTTATTCAAAATTCAGCATTAATAGGGAAACAATGTAAAAAACATATCTGGAATGATAATCTGGGCTGTTTGAATGAAACATGGCCTGTTATTCCTTGGTTCCCTGTCATCTCCACATAAGCAGACATCTCCGGTGTCATATATATACATGTACTACGTGATTATTGTATGCTCTATAGCGGTGAAGTTTCCTATATTAAATTCAAGATACAATGCAGCCAACATTATTTAACTCACTGACCCCCGAAATATCAAAATAGACTCTTCCAGTGAGTGAAAAGGATCAGTCTAATGATGGCATTAGGGGTCAATGAGTCAACAACCTAAGCTGGCTTTAGCTAGGTTTGCCAGGTGAGCAGTACAGGCTCTTCAGAGTCTCTAGCATTATCCCTCTCCATGATAAATGATGGTCAGTATCATTGTCTGTTCATCCTCCTGTCTGTATTTAGGACATATGATTTGTCCAGCAAATAGACATTTTTTTTATATACAATTTTAGCTCCTGTCACGAAAATATGCACCTGTTATGATTTTGGTGTTATTCTTATAGATTAATGAATAGTGAGAGACTTACAAGTTAGTTAATTTGCCAAATATCGAAGCACAGTGTTAAAGATCATAAGTGCTACTGTAGTATGGCTACTTCTACATCTTATCAAATTGTAGGCCTTCTCTCTTAGTTTTATTTTCTCGGGTAATAGAATCTAAATTTCAATAAGGATATACATGTACATGTATTTTTATCGTCGATGTAAGATCTCAGTTTACTCTCTATTCTTGATTTTCCATAGGTTGAATTAATGTAAACTAATGATTATATGGCTATGTATTTCAGATGATACAATCCAAAATGGCAGATATGTACACCAAGCTGAATGTCTCACGGTCATATGTCTACAATGTGGCCAGGTCACTAGATAGAGGAGAAAGACAGAACAATGTAAGAGTATTTTTATTTAAAGCAATTTAACGTTAGGCTCATTTAAATAGGTATCTGTACACATCCCATCACAATCATTTCCCCAGGTATAGAGGTAGGAGGGACACTCCAATTCTGACCTCTTTTCTGTCTCACAACTTTTCCCCACAACATGAAACTAAGTCTCCTCTTCCAGTCGACTGGCTTTTCCTTTTCTTCACATGAGACAGTCATAACTGAGGTCTCATGTCACCACAGGTATTGAATAGTACTTGCTGCTCATTGGCCATAACTAAGTGCCATGTGTAAGTCAAATTTATAGCCCTTCAAAGGCATATGGTGGTGTCTCCATAAAAGTGAAAGATTCACGAGTAGGATGTTAAATAACTACTGTATACATGGAAAATTTTGCCCCCGTTTTATTTTCGCCCCTTTCGTCCTCATCATCGGTGGGCAAATTATAGACTTGGCGAATTCGAAACGGGAAAATTAATTAGAATAATGACGAGATTGGACGAATTTAAAACGGGTTGAAACTGTTTGCAAGTGCAATAGGGCGAAAATAAAATGGGGCGAAAAAAAACATGTTTACATTATACAACCACCAGCCTCTTCCAGCCTCTTTCTTTCTTCAATAAGACAAAATATTCACCGGTTAATTATCAACTGAAATGAAGGAATTGAGCAAGTTTTGGCTTATTTACGATTTCTTCAAAAAATAATGGTATTATTCGGATAACTACATGTAGTAATTGTATTTGTCACTGAGCTGAAAGATTATATAACAACTCTGGTGTTATTGTTGACCATTTTATTTAAAAGATGATTGACAATTGTGTATAATGCTGATACACTATAATGAGGATTAATTTCAAAGTTGCTTTATTTTAGGATCATACTGCCGTGCTATTAGTATTGTACAACTCTGTATACAATATTGAGTTATTACTTTGTTTGTTTCAGGATTGTGCTGCCGTGATACTGTACACAGCAGAAGTGGCGACACAGATGGCACTTGATGCTATACAGATATTAGGTGAGACTCTACTACATGTGTAATCCCCAATAAAGCAAATATTACACTTTGCATACTTGACAAGTCTCCCTATATTGAAGCAAAATTTTGACAAGTATTGTAAGAGAAAAAAACACATCTCCATGAAAAACTTAATTGAATTTTCCTTGAATATTTTTTGAGGTTGGTAATTTTGCATGCTGATAAGAAAATTACTCTCCTTCAGCGGGTTAATCCCTCAGATGCTATTTACAATATAGAAGATAAATAGCACAGCTATATGTACCTGGTACTTAAATATTCCCATAATGGGAAATTAAATTGCAACTTTTTGGGGAGGGGCACTTATAATAGGGTAAGAACTTATTTAGTTTAATACATTGAGTCTCTTGTATTTTGGTTATTTAAGAATCATAGAATGGTTAAATATATATTATCTCAGTTTTTAATTTGTTACTTTCAGGTGGAAATGGTTACATAAATGATTACCCAACAGGACGATTATTACGAGACGCTAAATTGTATGAAATTGGCGCTGGTACAAGTGAAGTTCGAAGACTCATCATCGGACGATCTATCAATGCTCATTATAAATAATACAGTGAACAAAACTTCTACTCTAAAGTTTGTGAAATTACTTCAGGAAATGGCATCTAACATTAACATTGGAATAAACCCGAAGTCTTGTCAGCTGGTTTGATACATGTATAGTTTATAAACAGAAATTAATCATGTCATATGTTGCAATATGGCGGTTTTGAGATACTCTCCCTTTGTAAAACTCTTCAGCGTGGAGGTGCAATTAGTTTGTGAAGTGTACAGGAAGGTGAGACTATTCTCGTTAGGAAACAATGCGTATACCTATATACCAGTATTGTTATCAGGATATACCTCATTTAGACGTTTTCAAACGAATATCCCTTGGTATCTACATTGTACACCTAAAAAGTCATCAAATATCATTCTTTTCCACCTCGAAATAAATGCTATATGGTTGTGGTACTGCTGTACCCTTTGCTTACTTTGGAAAACAGTCCCACCTTCTTTGATACACAATGTCTAAACGCGCCTCCAAGAACAAAAGAGTTACAATCTCAAAACTCTTGTATTAATTGCATTCAGTGTAAATTTCTGATTGTGGTGATGAAGAATACACTGGTTGCTTAAGCAGATTATACTAGTCAACTGAATCACAGTCATCTCAGGATATTGTTTCTACTTGAGGTAGTCAGAGATACAGATATTTCATTTTTTAATCTTTTTTTTAAGGGGGGGGTGTATACCAGAATAAAGGTATACATCTTGGCATCCACTAATGCTAGATTCTGAAGTAACTTTATTTCTAATTGTTGTTTTCTCAGCTATACAGATATCTATACTTAGACATTATCTGGACATGCAGACACTTTTATGTCGGTTGTTTATAAGCTTATTTAATTCCAAATGGAATGGAGTACAACAAAAATCTGTGCTGGTTGATTGTTTTTAGACACATTTGAAGAACTGTGATTTTTATTGTATCATTTAAAAACAAATGTCTATTTATTTGTGATTGTGTGGACTATTAAAGCTATTTTGTTATTCCAGTTTTTGTCATTCTTCATTGTTCTAATGAAATAAGGAAAAACATTTTTAAGTCACTCAAGTCACAAGTGATTCAGTCTGGTCTGTTAAGCCTGCCTCAACTTTTCACATTTTCAAAATGTTTTGCCAAAAAAAAGAATACATTATTTGAACATGTATTTGTATAAAGTAGAAAAGTCTGCTTGTCCCTTCTTGGTCATATTTTGCAATCACAGAGGACATGGTCATGTTGCCTTGTGAGTGTTCATTTGCACAGCAAGGGATGTAATTTGATATGTTAACAGACATTCTTA
>JACSZP010033301.1:0-13937 GCA_016161895.1 Pinna nobilis
AAAAAAAAAACAGTAGCCCCCGGCGACGAACTGGCGTTTGACTCGTATATCTATGTATCAATGAAACAAATCACCGGTTTGTTGTGTATCTACAGAGAACGATTTAGCATAATTTTTTTCTTATTGCTGTCATACGTTTTATAGACCTAAGTTCAATGTGAGTGGTTCTGAATAACGTCATTCAATTGACATTTTCTGACTTCAATGAAAGCATTATACATTCTGCTTTTGTTCCAAAGACATTTAAAACCATCCTACCCAATTATTCTAAAATGAACATAGTTAAATAACTCTGCAATTATCGACAAATATAAGAGGAAATGCTGTAAAGAAACTGTTAATAAATATATTTGCTGTCACTTCTCATTAACTTTATGTATTTGCTGACTTCGGACAACAGTTTGACCCCCGCTATCCCCTGAAGACGTTAACCTTTGTCTAAAATATTTTGTTGCTTATATGTTTTATCTTCCATAATATTTTATTGTTAATTATATCTAACGAACGATTTACTTGGAGAACCAATATTTCATTGTAAAAGTGAATCGAATTCGAGAATTAAACCTCACTGACATAAAGAAAAAGGCATGAAAATTAACATATTTGTCATGGATCGTTGCTTATTCTAGTTATAAAATCGTTGAGCAATCGTTTATAAAATCGTTATTGTCGGTTGAGCATGTGTTTATTGCTTGATTGCTTAATAGTTTTTGTAAACTCAAAATACACGCTTTGATGAACAACAAGGTACGTAGTCAATATTCCACACAAAAGTTGACAAAATAAAGTGTTGGCTGGTTAACATATATGTGCGGCTAAGTTTTCAATGTCGAGAAGATCTTAATTCTGTATCTTTTGGATAACTTAACAAACAAACCAGTCCTATATCTAAGTTAAAATACGAAGTAAAATATATGCATGTGAGATGTATATTAAGAAACGAAGATAATGTATTTTATGCAGCTCACGGTTTATCGATGCAAGGCGTTTTTAGGATAGGGATGTTCCATGCTTTACCTTGACAGATTGTTCTGTCAATAGTAGTACCCTTGTATAGGCAGACAAGTATTGAAACCTATTTTTACGTAATTAACGCTGGAGGATTTATTTCTTTTCAGTGGAAATAGCTAGAGGAAAACAGACAGCGTCAAGTTCAACCTATAGCATTCCCGGATTTACATTTGCGTCATCTCTGGCCGTGGATGGAAACACAAACAACAATCTCTTCTGTAGAAGTTGTATGCATACTGTTCATGATGTAGGAATAACAGAGGCCTATCTCATTATCACTTTAAATGGAACGTACTCTATAAAGCTGGTGGAAATATTCTACAGGGATCAATATAGTTCACATTCATGTGGATCAAGTATGAGTAATTTAAACCAAAGTAAGAATTCAGTTTGTTATACTTTTCTTTTTTCTATCTTTCTTTCTCTTTAAGCTTCTTAGTTAATGAATGTTAGTTGGAATCTGTTCAGAGCAAGCTAGATTGGTGCATTTTGATGTTTTATTAAATGTCATCAATAAACTAATTTGATCAATGTCCGATCTATAGAAGAAACAACTAAGAACCTTTTTGTAAATTAGAGCGTGTTTTGTCGTTGGAGCAAAATTTATATGGAGGAAAAGTTTAGCGAATCTTATGCTAAATGACAACTGCTATTGATGTTTTAATACTAATACATTTTTTCTTTACAAATTTCGTTATTAATGAATTTATTTCGAAATAAAATCGACATTTTACCGAGTTCATGTGGTACATTCTTCGTATACTCGGGGGCCAACAAGGATTATTAAACCTCTAATACATATCTCTGCTCCTGATTAGTCTAAATTGCATCATGTGATCGAAAACATTATTTATGTCACCCTTGAATATTTATGTCACCCTCCTGACCGGTTCATGTCACCCTCTCGCGCACCTAGCTGTTCTGTTGTAAACTTATTTGTTAAGATTAGGATTTTTAAATATCCTTTCAAGGCATTTCTTATTTTCCTTTTTATAGATATAAGGTCTATGGGAGTGGTTCTACTTAATTTAACAATCCATTCACGTGGGGTATATATTTTTTTATTGTAATAGAGAGTAAAGTTCCAGAATTAAGTTTCATGAAAATAAAAAAGTACTATTTTCATGGATCTGTGCGCATTCTTATTATTTCACTTGAACATAAACATGTACTAATTACTTAATTCATGGCCTCCGTGGCCGAGTGGTTAGCGTGTTCGACTTCGAGCCGAGGGGTTCGGGGTTCGATTCCTGCAGCGCCACTCACGCGGTTGGCCGTCCCTGTCTTTCGGATGAGACAGTTAAAACCGAGGTCCAGTGTCACAGTAGGTGTTGGCACGTTAAAGATACCTCCCTGCTCTACGGCCAGCAGTGCCGAGCACAGGCAAAATTTGTAGCACTTCACCGGCACACGGTGACGTCTCCATATGAGCGAAATATTCTTGAGTGGGACGTCAAACCAAACCTTGATAAGAGTGGTCGGCACAATGAATGTGTGTGTTCCCTGTAGTGGCATTCACAGAAAAGTTATATAGATTGTATATATTTGTAAGTTCAATTTATTTGTATGATCACTCGGTAAGTATAGAAGAAGGGTCACTGACACGGCATTAATTTGCCTGTAAACTCGCCCTCTTTCAGTTTGATATTTATGCAAACGAAAATATTCCATTATGATATACATGTGAAACAAATGCTTTTATAAGAATTCATTCAGCTATACTATTTAGCCCTGTTATTCTTTGACGTGAGAATCTCATCTGAATGTTTTTAAAATCTTATGGTTGCATTAATTACATGTATATAGACCATGAATTGTCGATTTATATTCAATATGTCGTTTACATTGCAATTTTGTTTTATTGTTTCACAATTAGAGTCCACAATATCATTAGGTTCAAATATCTTGCATGAAGTGTTTACGTTATGTGAAAAATACAAAAAAAGGCTAAATAATAAATTATTTGATCAGTCCCAATATGGTTATTTTCAACATGGTTTTTGGATCTTGCATTTTGTTACAATTTAGATTTCAAGTTTCAGAATTGGCATTATTTGCTCCACTTGATATCCAATGTGTTAAAACTAATCAGGAGGCCCGAGTCTATATAATTACCTCAAAACTGAAATGGAGATGAGTTTGATTGTGTCATATCATGTCTCAATGAAAAGTACACAAGAAAAGCAGAGCAAAATGAATAAAAAAAAATGTCCATTTATTTGGTTCTCAAGAGAACCTCCTCAAAGTTGGAATCGTTTTTAGGAAAATCATAAAAAAAGAATTCAGAAATCTGGGATTATACAATAACTGAAATAAAGGAATCGACAAAGTACCATATATTAATAGCTATTCTTCAAACTTGTTTGTAGAAAAGAAATAAAATCAACGTCTGGGAGAGCCAGGCAGCTGGTATCAAAATGTGGATTTTTTATGAAAAAAGTTTTTTAGCCGATATCTGGAATTTTATGACTGGTGTTCATTCCTAAATTTGTTTTCCTTCATGATGGTCTCCTCCAATATCTGGTATTTGTACATCAAACTTGTAATCAATTGAAATGCCATTATTATATAAACTTTCAGTGTAAACAAAACATATAACAGGGACCTACTGAAAAGCTGCCCAGGCCAAATAAATGATAAAATCAATAAATTTACGAAAAGCATATGGATCAAATAAGGGCCCGAAGCGTTATTTGGAAGGTTTTTTCTTCATTACTTGGTCACATTGACTGATTACACACAATGGTTCCGAGTACACACACACTAGCACAGACATAAATTTGTTGCAAGTGTCAACTTTTCCCATGTTTGTTTCCTATTTCACAAGCCTAACAATAATCACATGATGTCAAAATTTTCATTTTATACAGTGTTTTATTTAAGATATATTTTTTAAATGTTACTATAGGGCTCAATAAACTCTTTCATGACCCATTGTTGTTTTACTTGTATAAGTACCTTTCAATACCAAATAACATCAAAATGCTCACACTGAGATCATAACAATTATATCGGGAATCTAGCTCTCTAAAATACATATCTATAGAGCTTTCCATTGACATTTGGAAAATGTTCAATTTGATTATATCACAATACGTCGATTTTGAGATACTCTCCCTTTATAAAACTCTTCAGCGTAAAGACATTATTAGCTTGCGAAGTGTACAGGAAGGTAGGACTGTTCTCATCAGAAAACAACGCGTATACCTGTATATCATAAATGTTATCATACCTCATTTAAATGTTGTCAAAAGAATATCCTTTGGTATCTACACCTAAAATACACTGATCGAGTCATTTTTCCACCTCTAAATAAATGATATATGTTTGTGGTACTGATGTACCTTTTGCTTACTTTGGAAAACAGTCCCACTTTCTTTGATACGCAGCGTCTAATCGCGCCTCTAAGAACAAAAAAGTTACAGTCTCAAAACTCCTGTATTACAAAGCGCCTCTGTCAATCCTCAGACTAACATTAAAATGAATTGTTACCACATCAAATTTGTTACAATTTCTGCTAATGCCATGGCGGTGGTCATTTTCACAGTTACAAAGCATTCAATGATTCATGGTTGGTTGGTTGTACGGTTGTTTAACATCCCACTTATGAAACTTTCACCATGTGCCGGAGAAGCCCAACAAATTTTGCCTATGATCGGCACTTTAAACAGCCAACTGCAGCATAGCTCAGATTTAAATCAATGACCTCGTGATTAAAAGGGGAACATCCTAAATAAACCATTCACGAGAATTGTGACACAAAGTAATATTTAAGCTGATTAATTGACATGTTTTATAAGGAGTTTTACTTCTTTGTCTTTAGCAGCAGTCCATATTTTACTTTTACTGCATCAGAAATAGTTATACCCCAGCTGACCATTAAAACTCCTTTAAAGTGGGCCTCTTTTTTCTCACAATCCCGGAGTATAAAGAAAACAACGATTAAGCTTTGTATTTACTTTTGTGTTAGATTAATGTGGCTTGTTTTACTTATATTCAATAAATATGATTGTGCACACAAGACTAATTATGAGGCAATTATGTGAACAAGAGATGATGTGGGTGATATGGACTCAAATTTGTTCGCACCATCCGCCCAAGTCAAAAAAGGGACCTGTCCTAGGACCAGAAATATTCAAATTTAGCAACTTTAAAATTTCGTCTCAGTATGCACAAATGTAGCAAATATGCTGATTTATGAAATATAGTATCCTTTTGGGGTGTTGATTCAAGTTTGTTCAAGAGTAGCCCCTGAGATCATTTTTGGCCCTGCTCTGGGGTTAAGCATTTTACATAGAATTACTATAGGATTTCACGTTTTAGGCTTCTTCTCAGGAACCATTGGGCAAATTACAACCAAATTCATTGCATGTACTCCGGTGACCGTTAAGGCCCCTTGGACCTCTTGTTTAATTGTTACATACTCGGTACCTGCAGTCATCAAAAGTATAAATTTATTTTATCGAAAATTCGAAAGAAATCGGACGTTCCGGGATACTAATTGATGTTGCATATAAGCGTTTCACTGAAGATTATCACAACCAGTCATTCTAGTATGATTTGTACATTATGCGATGTCCATGTCCAAATCCACATCTTTGCTGCGTTTGCAGCAGTTAGGTCGTCTGCAGATCTTTTTCTCTGGAGTGAAAGTTGGCATAAATGGAATATACGACAGCCAATCAAATTTTCTACAGAATTTTGTCACTGCACGGATTTCGTAAACTTCCATACCCTCCTCGTAATCACCGGATAGCTGGGAGTCTTCTTCCCCTAACTTTGTCCAGGCAAGCATTCCACGATCCTTTAGGGTCCCTGAAATATCCAAAAATATTGGAGATTCTACGTAAGAGACATCACTGACAAAATTCTAGAATTATCAAAAACATATAACAAATTTGAAGACCTAATGCTATTATTTCTTCATGGTCACATTCACCTCTTCTGCACTGTTTGTTGATCGTTGTGATTTGACTAAATTAACAGATTTACACACTTAAAATGATTGTGAGAATATGAAATTCCTTGGTCAATGTCCTGCGATATCACTCAGATATTACTGATTATACTGAAATCTGATCGAAACTTAAAGAGATCTACTATTTCTAATGTGTTAGTTGTATTCTTATTTGTCCATAATGTATTCTTATATTAATATCGTTAGGTGCACGTGACCGATAATGCATGTCAAGAAATACAAATTGACAATTTTTGAAATTGTTATCTGATAAAAGGGGCTCCCAAAAGTAGGCGTGAAGCAGTGTAAATATCGTTTGTACATATCTTATAAGGTTGGAGTTCAATTAGAGAAAGAAATGCAAAAATTATTCCCCATTTTATAATTTATATCGGGAGTTGGGAAGAGAGTCCTACGAATTAATAGTCATAAGTAAACATATAAAAATGTCGGAGACCTAGGCTTTATAACGCCTATGGATAACTAATAACTTGTGTCTGATCACTTATCTATTTCAGTAACATGACTAAGTGACATAACTACACTTTCGCCAAAAAGATGACCAAAGGTCACTATTGCTACAGCTTAATATTTTCTTATGACGCATAATTTGTCATCAGAGACACATAAAACATACGTAAAACCGCGCAACCGGACAATAAACTTTCCCTCTTTTTTGCACACGTAACCAAACTGACAAATTGACTCACGTCGTGGACGATGATGAAGCTACAGCCCACAACAACCCAAACAAAAAAAAATAAAGGAAGCAGACAGGAACTAAATAGTTTCAACATTTGCCAGGTTCATCTAGGGGTTATGTTTTTGTTAAACGGAAAAAATTCAATGTGTTACACAAGATTTTGTTTTATAAGAAGGGACACTGTCCCATATGTATCGGTCAAACCTCCTTTTGGTTGACATGCACTTGAGAAATTTGTTACGAAATTACAACCCCCAAAGCGCTTCTTGAGTCTAAATCATATTCAAATAATAAATATTTGACAGATTCTAACTTTATTTGTTTGGATTGAATAAAAAGTGGATTAAGATTATCTAAAAAGTGTCAAGTTTTTTCTCTACCAAATGCAGAATTATTATTATATTCGAAACAAAAAAGGCTAATAATAATTTTATTTGGAAAGTTTCTTTTCTTAAAATTTACCTACTCAAATGTCAGCCACATTGTTATGACGATGTCTTGGCTTCAACAACGCTCTAATTTGTTATTTCCATCTTTCGGCACGTGACATGTACCTTTAGCAGATGTCGGCTATATCAATGTATCCAAAGTTATGTACCTTAGATTGGCGGACACATCAACCTTCTTCTTTTCAATACCAGTTTTGAATTTATGTTGAAGAATTACATATAATTCCTAATATGAAGGTGTCACCGAATGCCGATAGAGGACGTTAAATGTTTGCTTATGTCCGAAACATTAGGCAGTTGAGTAGTGAGGATTTTCTCTTACGTGCCGACATCTACTGTAATATGACATGTCTGTTTTACCACCTCATGCGGAGGAACTGAAAAATAGGCCGTGATCACCAAACTTTTAGTCCTCTACAGAAGGCTCACGACCAATGACACCAAGTTTGTTGGATGAGTCTAAAGGCCACTTACGTAATTTATCCCCACTGTCAATATAAGAAATCGAAATTTATAAAAAATTGGCATTATGAATATGTTACTGATTTCTTTTTTATCTAATGGTCTATTAAGATAATCTCTGGTTTACGCTCGGCTCTGTTTACAGAATCACCAGGTACAGTGTTATCCAACACGCAGGCCACAACGCCGCCAATCAGGTTAGGGTTCGTTAGCAACATTTGGACCAGTCTGTCTGCCTTTGGACCTCCTAAAGGGAAAAATCAAGGATAATGGGTTTTGATATTTGGTCTTCATCAACTTAAGATATACGAGTAAATTGTCTTTTACTACGAGGCCACAATATCAATAACTGTAGAATATATGATTAATCGTATTATGCATTATGTAAACTATATGGACTCTTACGTCTGTCTATTGTTTTGTGTATCTGATTTTTGTATCTGTCTATCTAGCGATCCATCTGAGTGTCCATCCGTCTGCTTTTCTTTCTTTTATTCTATTTATCTGTCTACCTATCTATTTATCTGTGTCTGTCCGTCTGTCTGTCTATCTATCTATCTATCTATCTATCTGCGTCTGTCTAATCTTTCACTTAATCATTTTATTTGTCTGTCGTCGTCCGTCGTGGTGGTTCTTTTTTTACTTGGCCAAACATTCGGTCATAATTGAATTGAAATACCCAATCGGATTGATCAGGAAGGTAGAGTAGCATGAATCGATTAATACATTTTGGTATTGAAATAACCAATGTTTTAAACCTCTGTACACTTTATATATTTTCTTAATTAAGTTTTCCAAATTCAATTTTAATGCTTTTGTAATAATCTAAGTGTTCATGATATATTATACAGTTATTACTGGGATCTGACCCGTAGATATGTCTCCAGAGTTCTCTTTCATCCAAAAAGGGATAACCAGCCCCAGTAACACGGCGATGCCTATTATGGTTAAATTTCTGCTCGAGTTTATATTTATGAACTGTAAATTACTGAGAACGAGGCCCAGAAAGGCGCCAAATCCCACTATTTGTGTTGCGCCAAGGACGGGTATTGGTATGTTGATGAATATGGCTGCCAGTTTGCCAATAAATGACATCATGATCAGAATGGCTGCTAAACACTGGAACACACGCCTGCTAGCAACCTGAAAAAATTATACATGTATAATGATTTTGTTAAAATCTTTAGAGTTATGGTGTTTGTTTGATTTTTTTTGTTGGCAAGTGATATTGCCCGAGGCCGAAGCAATAAGTTTTTTGCTGAACTGAAATATAAAATCAATCAACACCATTTTTTACTTCCTTCGAATGAAATGCTGGTGGTTTTGCACGAGGGAGACATGGAATCTCGTTTCCCTGACATATCGCAATTTAACAATAATGTATAAAATAAATCATATCTTCAAAGTAATATAAGGAAAAACAATGTCTGAACAAGTCTAAAATTTACACTGTGGACAATTGATAAGTTGGTATCTGCCTTATTCTATCCAGAGTTAAAAACCCGACGATACCGTATAAATTATGGTGTAATTAAATTTAGTGTACCTTACATGGAATATGGAATTTTGATAAGGTTGGTAAAGATGTCGACTGAATTAAGTTAGCGGGCTGAATTATGTTGATAGAGTGCCGAAATATTGCATTTATAGTGAGGTTTATATGAATCTCTCTCTCTCTCTCTCTCTCTCTCTCTCTCTCTTCTTGATTTTGGTGCACTAAGGTTTATTTAAACATGACTATTTTACTCGCTGATATCTATTTTATGCCTAAATTTACACTCCACTACTACGAACATATTTGTGTTGCTCAATGAACCAATGTTTTTTTTTATAAGAAGTCTTTCTAATCAAACAATTGTTATTGAAGAAATAACCCACTATACATGGTCTGTTTTGCTTTTGTGGTTTATAACTTATCACAAATATCTTCAGTAAAACCAACAAGTGGGTCAAGCTTTGTTTGTACGTTTTTACATACGATAAATACCACTTGCCTTATCTCACAAAATTATAATATTAATGTCCATAAATATACTTTCCGGTTTCATATTTTTTCTGAAAAATGATATTATCTATACTATAACCATACAAATTTAACGAATTCATTTTTGCGTTTACCATAAATGTTTTTGTTATGGATAAATTTGGAGTGTACGAAGTGATGATATTACTAGAAGTAAAAAACGGGAAATGGGATGGATAAAAACATAATAAATATGAAATTATTAAAAATAGAATTCCATGTAAGGTACCATTGCGTCTAATCATTTAAATTTATTACCCGCCTCTATATGTATTTGTGCTTTTGCATTTTCTTGAAGGAACGAAAGATTTAAAAACTACCAGCCTGTAGAGGAATGTTCTAAGAAGGGTCCAGATACGTAAAATACCATAGTTGTTTTCATCGTCAATATGGCAATGTGTGCTTTATTCTCGCTAGATTATTTTAACATTGGACTATCAATTCACGTGCAGATGTTTTTCTATTTCTTTTTACCGTTTGTCATTAGAATACAGTCAACCCTGTTTTAAGAGACCATTCAAAGGAAGGAGCAAAATGGATCACATATGACAAGTGGTTTATTAATTCAGGTGATTTATAACGGAAATAGATTTGGTAACCATACATTTGGGTCATTTAAGACAGGTAGTCCCTTTATTCAGTAGGTCGCTAACGCAGTTTATACTTTACTATAAACCAATGGTATTATAACAGGGGACAACTGTTATTCGTCAAATTTACGACAATCATGCACAAGTGGTATCTTCGTGTCAGATCCCATTGATTTGCCGCACTGGAACGCGGTGACAGTCAAAATATTGAATTTCGGTAACAATGACGACCTTGAAAACTGTAACTTCATAAATCTACACTACGTATTGAAGTATACTAACCACATTATCTAAATACATTTGTAATAAATGTTGTAACAATCTGTTTAGAAACACTCCAACTCGAAAAGAACCGCTGTGGCTATTGAATGCCGTTTTCGCACTCTTATTATGATGTCGTGTTTTCGAATCCGTGACACACTGCGGTTGGCTGTCCGTCTTTCTGATGAGACAGTGAAGCAGAGGTTTCATGTCACAATAGTTGTCGGCATATTCAAAATCCATCCCTGCTCTTCGGCTATAAGTATAAGCAAAATTTATCGCTCTTCACAAGCACACGGTGACGTCCTCATTTAAGTGAAACAACAATGCCACAAACAACCAATCTAACTTTGAATATACATTTGTCAAATTACACTAAACGGAAATTTATATTTTTGTCATAAATGTCAAGAGTCAAATTTCATCCCTCTGATAAAACAGAATAAACCTCATTTTCTGTCAAAGAAAGTATCTGGAAGTAAAAGAGCCCCTCAATGATACCGAGCTTGGACCAGAGCATTCGGTAACATATCCACATGAGTGAAAGATTTACTACTTTGTCGTTAAATAACAACAATGATTCATTCTCCAACAGAAGTTATGCGAAACATGAATAACCTTTGTTACAGCAACCACTCCGATATATTCGCCGTACGTTGTTGTTGCGTGGCCTGCTCCGTATATACCCGCCACAAAACTCATGAAGCCTTCTGCCATAATTCCTCTGTTTATCGAGTGCATAGGTGGCGGAGAAACGCGTGCTGTTCGCGCAACTGCGTAGTAATCCGCCACTGAATCTATGATGGACACAAAAGTAGCGACAAGGAAAGCTGCAAATATTCCTACGCTAAATCCTATGCCCTCAAATTGCCCTGTAAGAATGTAAGAAAGATATGTCAGTCTTCACCTGAAAAAAATACATGCATACAGTAATAAGAACCATTTTCAATTAAATTTCAGATTCACCACATTTGGATGTTTGGGCTGTCCACCAATACACGTTACAACTGTGGTGAAAATTTGATATTCATCCCGACAATTTTTAAAAAATACTTTTAGATAGTAATCATCTTCTATGGAAGAAATTGTTTAGGGATTACTTTGTCCTGCTTTGATTCTAATAGCTTTATAAACTCTCGGAAAATAATTTTCTTGTATAACAGTCGCATCAACAAATTCATGCTATCATCTATGACTAGGATATTATCATGGATTGATGAACATGCACATGAAATTAAGCTCAAAGAAAGTAATCTTGGGCTCTATAAACTAATGCATGCATGTGAATGTATGCTGTTAATACATTTATGTGAAATATAAAATACATGTATAACAAAGAAACAGCTGACATGGGTGAGGGGCATAGAACCAGGGCATCTGGTACACAATATCAAGTCAGGCGTCTGTTCTGGCGTAGTAATGTTTGCCATTTTTATCGTCAGATATACTTCCGGTCACCGTCAGTATCAAACCCAAGATCCATCCGGCTACCAGTGAAATCAACAACTGCAACATATGCATATTTAAGAATAGAATACGTTGCAAAAAGAGAGAATATTATGATATATTAGTTGGAAAATGGATAGTTATAAGAATCTTATATTCATCATTTGGTCTGTTGAAAATACAAATTGCACTGCGTTTAACATATTTTCATTAACAACACCAAGTTGAAAAATAGAATAGAATATACATTATACTGGTAATCTAGATTCATTTTCTTCTCAGCTTGTAATCACAACTATGTCATAGATAACAATTCACACCACGGTTGGTGTCCCTGTCATTCGGATGAGACAGTAAAAAACCGAGGTCCCGTGTCACAGTAGGTGCTAGCACGTTAAAGAACCCTCCCTGTTCTACGGCCATCAATGCCAAGTATAGGCAAAATTTTTCGCCCTTTACCGGCACACGGTGACGTCTCCATATCGGTGAAATATTCTTGAGTGGGACTTTAGTCAACAATAAAACAACAACATAGATGACAATTATATAAATGCTTCGATTATAGAACTTCGATACTTTTTTATATTTACATTCGCTCTCTCTCTCTCTCTCTCTCTCTCTCATCACAACTTACTGCTAAAACCTGTTAAAGAGGAAATCGTATTGTATGGAAGCCAAGTTTCCTATTCCACACTAATAAAGGCATTTCCCATTCGCCCAGGTGAAGTGAAAGTAAGAAACCAATGATTGCCGTCCTAGGAAAAAACAAAACATAGTATGATTACACAAAGCTTATTAGAGTAAATAATATATGATAATAACATTGCATTAAGAATGAGTATAGATTTGTTACAGATGCATATACTTATGTACAAATGTAAAATCTTAAAAAAAAGATGAAAACAACTCAAAGGCTATTTCAAGCATCATTTTGGTTTATTGACTGTCTAAGTATTTATTATAACATTTTAGCATTTGCGAATAATTTCGATGAAACTAATGATCTAAACGTGAGGTACGCATGCACTCAAAGCTGTTATTGTCTGTTTTTGATTTATTGTTTGTCATAAAAATGTCCAAAGTGAACGTGTGCGAATCAAGGCCAACATGAATTTGATAAATTCTGAAATATGTGTTTCTGTAAAAAATAGATTCCGCTGCAAGTTACATTTGAATAAAGCCTAAAATAAATGTTGTGTTCACATTTATATGTCACAAATGCATTAGGGTCATGGGAAAACATCATGTCCTAGTAAATAGATAAACACATAATAATTTATTGTAATCTTGTTCCACTGCCAGTGTCAATTATAGTCCTATATAAATTTATGATGTTGACGACCTTATGAAATGGTCTGACCTTTCCCCATTTGGCTGCAGTAAAATGAAGTTTATATAAATAATCTCATTCGATGATCGATGTTTGTGTTGATATACAATTAAATCGTTGACGTTGTTGACTGTGGAAGCACATCAACTGATATAACAATAACATACTGCATCTCTAATGTAAACATTCCATCGGCTCGAGGGGTTGCCATTACCCAGTGGTCAGCGTGTACGACTTCTGATCGTTTGGTCCAGGGTTTTAGCCCAAACGTGTCGCTGTTGACTTTCCCTGTTTTTCGGATGAGACAGTAAAAACCGAGGTCCCGTGTCACAGTAGGCGTTGGCACATTAAAGAAACTACGACCGTAAGTACCAAGCACAGGAAATCTGTCGCCCTTTACCGGCACACGGTGGCGTCTCCATATTTGTGAAAATTTTTTGAGTGGGACGTTAAACAACAATGCAACAAATACAACATCTGCTCGCCTTCAGTGATACAGGAAATAAAATAGCTATTGAATATCTTCTGTGTTGTTTTGTTCTTGTGCTGTTACTTCGAACTTTGGTTCATGCCAGACTCTAAAGGCCATTGAGCAGTAAATGACTGTAAACATACATAGGGTTTTACTGTTGTGTGAAGGACATATATGTCTGTTCACTTATAGTAGTCAGTGGCGGATACAAGGGGGGGGGGGGGGGGGGGGGG
>JACSZP010033317.1:0-12340 GCA_016161895.1 Pinna nobilis
ATTACACCTCAGTAATTGACACTGTTTACCTGGGAATTTGAAATTGATTATGAATATGATAAGCTGTGATACAGAATGATATCGTTTTGATTAGAATTACAAATTACAATTATTACAAATATTTGATCATTGCAAGTTGTGTGCACTTTCACCATTTAATAAACTATCACTGCAGATCAAGTTCATTACGATAGTCAATCTATAGTACAGCCAATTCTTTTTGATAATTATAAACACTTACTGTAACATTCATGATATAAAATCGATTTGATTCACAGCATAAGTTTCATCAAAACAACTGTACACCTATAGGTGAGGCAAAAGTTATGTGCTTTCAACAAGGCCACGGTGTCCCCAATATGTGATGTGCCTGTTTAGTAAAAGGCCAAGGTCAAAAGGTTCAAATTTTGATACCAAATGGAAGGTCTTGCTACAGTAAATATTTAAGAAATGCACATATCAAATTAGGAAACCATTTACTAATACATGTATTAGGTTTTTGTTTTTCAGAGGTGTGAGTCGGGGATGGGGTAAGGCATTTTAGACAGACCAAAATCTATGTGCCCCTGAATCTTTCAAAATCAGCACATATGTATCCGGGGCCTCCGTGGCCGAGTGGTTAGCGTGTTCGACTTCGAGCTGAGGGGTCCGGGGTTCGATTCCCGCAGCACCACTCCGCGGTTGGCGGTCCCTGTCTTTCGGATGAGACAGTAAAAACAGAGGTCCTGTGTCACAGTAGGTGTTTGCACGTTAAAGAACCCTCCCTGCTCTACGGCCAGCAGTGTAGAGCACAGGCAAAATTTGTCGCCCTTCATCGGCACACGGTGACGTCTCCACATGAGTGATATTGATTCTTGAATGGAACGTTAAACAACAACAACAACAGTTGACTTTGGAGTTTGACCTACCCTTCAAAATATTTAACTTTGAAAATAACTTTTGAAAGGTTGTTGTTGTATTGT
This sequence comes from Pinna nobilis, assembly GCA_016161895.1. NCBI lineage: Eukaryota > Metazoa > Mollusca > Bivalvia > Pterioida > Pinnidae > Pinna > Pinna nobilis. The sequence continues at coordinate 963 of JACSZP010033317.1, forward strand.
CGTTTAACGTCCCACACAAGAATCTTTCACTTATATGAAGACATCATCATATGCTGGTGATGGGTGAAAATTTTGGTTTATGCTTGGAACTTAGGGCCATTGAGCCGTGAGGATTAATGTGCCGACACCTACTGTGACAAAGACCCCAAAGACAAAGATAAAGAGTGGGACGTTAAAACAACAACGCAACATATGTATCTGTATTGCTCTGTGGTTGACTTGTGAAGTGCATAAATAAATGTGTGTGCACAGAAAGACTGAAACAGATGAATCTCCCAACTCCTTGGCCCCTGATGCCACATTTAAGCCGGTTCTTTTCAATGACTGGAAGAGTTCATTTTGAAATTTTTGGGGTCAATGAGTTAAGCATGGTACTCTACTACTGAATAAAATGTATATGGTCTCCATGGCTAAATGGTTAGAGCATTGCATTTTAAACCTCTCATAAGCTTGGGTTGAGGGCTGCCTATGGCCTAGTGGTTGATGTGTTCGACTTCAAATTGAGAGGTTCGGGGCTCAGGCCCAAGCAATGGTATGGCAGGCCGTGACCTTGTCTTTTGGATGAGACTGTAAAAACCAAAGTCCAGTGCCACAGTAGGCCTAGGTGTTGGCATGTTAAAGAACCATCCCTACTCTATGGCCATGAGTGCCGGGCATAGGCAAAATTTGTCGCCTTTCACTGTCACACGGTGATGTCTCCATATAAGTGAAAGATTCTTGAATGGGACGTTAAACAATAATACAACAACATAAGCTGGGGTTCAAGCCCCACTGGAACCTAAGTTGATTAGGCCTATATAAGAAAGTTTGCCGGTTTACTAAAAATACAGAAAATCGGTGGACTTTTCCTGTGTACATTAGTAACCGGGTTCCCTCCTCCACCAATAAAAAATGGCCGCCACTATATGACTGAAAGATTGTCGAGTGTGGCATAAAGCAAAACAAATACCTTAAATAAAGTAACAAATATTCCCTGTGCGACGTTGCACTTACCTTAAACTTGAAGTCACTAAATTTGTGATTGCTACTTCATTTGTCATTCTACAAAAACAAAATAACAAATTAGGGCTATCTTACTCACATCAAGAAAATAAGAAATTCTAACACAAAAATTGTCAAGCCCTTAAAAAATATGAAATAGGGGGTATAGTTTTTTGGGTCAGTGTTCACAAGTTCTGTAGAAGGTGCATCAGACCTATGGATCACTTGTTCGAATGGTAAGTACTGCAATCTGTGATTTAACTAGTGAACCTTTTGACAAATGTGATATTCCATACACCACAAGTCTGAAGGTTCGCCAGTTTAAAGGTTCACTAATCCTAATGTTCTGTCTGAACATTCACTAGTCTGAAGGTTCAACATTCTGAAGATTCACTAACAGAAAGTTCATAGATCCACCAATTAGAAGGTTCACCAATCTAAAGATTCCATAGTCTCAAGGTTCACTAGTCCAAAGGTCCACAAAGTTAAAGGTACAATAGTCTGAAGATTCCCTAGTTATAGAAAGGTTCAAAGATCCACCAATTAGAAGTTTCACCATTCTAAAGATTCCATAGTCTCAAGGTTCAATAGTCTAAAGATTCACTTATCCATAGAATGAAGGGTCAATGGTGTGAAGACTCCTTAATCCAAAGGTTTACTAATCTAAAGCTTCAACAGTTCAGCAGGTCCATCAGTCTGTAGGTTTTACCGTTTACAATTTTGATGGTTCATTAGCCTAATGATTCACTGGTCCAAAGGTCCACAAGGTTAAAGTCACTAGTCCAAAAATCCACAAGGTTAAAGGTTCACTACTCCAAAGGTTCAATAGTCCAAAGGTCCGCAAGGTTAAAGGTTAACTGGTCCAAAGGTTCAATAGTCTGAAGGTCCACAAGACTCTAACAGTTCTCTAGTCTGAAGGTTCACTTGTCTGAAGTTTCACTTAGCAAAGAGTTCATTAAACATGAAGGTTCAATGGTCTGAAGGTTCATAAGTCCAACAGTTCTCTAGTCTGAAGGTTCACTTGTCTGAAGTTTCACTTAGCAAAGAGTTCATTTAACTGAAGGTTCAATGTTTGAAGGTTCATAACTCCAACAGTTATCTAGTCTGAAGGTTCACTTGTCTTAAGTTTCACTTAGCAAAGAGTTCATTTAACTGAAGGTTCAATGGTCTTTAGGTTCATAAGTCCAACAGTTCTCTAGTCTGAAGGTTCACTTGTCTAAAGTTTCACTTAGCAAAGAGTTCATTATACTTAAGATCCAATGGTCTGAAGGTTCACTTCCTCAAAGGTTCACTATAGTCCGAAGAACATCAGCCCAGGTTCACAAATATGAAGGTTCACTAGTCCAAAGGTTCAATAGTCAGAAGTTACAATTGTCTGAAGATTTGCTTATCCAAAATTTCACCAATCTAAAGCTTCAATAATCCAAAAGGTCTAAAACTTTGAAGGTTTATAAGTCTTATGGTTCACTACAGGTAGGCCAAAGATTCACCAGTTCACTAGTTCAAAGGTTCCCTAATCTGAAGGTTTACTTGTTCAAAGTTTCACTAACCAAATGGTTTAGTAGTCTGAAGGTTCAATGGTCCAAAGGTTCAATAGTCTGAAGTTTCACTTGGTCAATATTTCACTAGTCCATAGATCATCAGTCCACAGATTCACAAGTCTGATAGTTCACTAGTCCAAAAGTTCACTACTCTGAAAATTCACTAATCCAAATGTTCACTAATTCAAAGGTTCGCTAGTCTGAAGTTCACATGCCCAAAATTTCACTAGTTTGAAAGTTCACTGATCATAAGTTTATACGTAAGCCTGAAGGTTCACAAATCTGAAGGTTCAACAGTCTGAAGGTTCACTGTAGTCTTAAGAACATTTTTAGAAACAAATAATAAAAAATTACAAGTACATTTTGTACGTTACTTGAATCAAAATTAATATCCAGCAAATAAAGAGTTTTATAGATCATTTCAGAAAATGAACAAGCATTGCACATTTCTTTTTCTTGGGGGGGGTAGTACAATGTGCAGTATACAATAATCAGTGCTCAATTATTTACGATGAGCTTACTCAGATACATATTATATGCTACTTGGTCATTGCTTTATATTTACCATTGGTAAACGATTCAGACTGGTGGACTTTTAGACTACAGCTTCTGAAGTCTGTTTATTGATAACTGTTATTAGACCCTTAAAGACCAAACTACGGTATATTATTATCATAGTTACAGCATCACTTTCATTAATAACTATCTTACTATCTATGCCATAATAAATGATTTATCTCCATTTTTATAAGACTCTGGTAATACTAAAAAAAATATATATGCATTTATTATAATTATCATTTATAATATTTGTATTAAGAATATTTTCAGTACAAGCTATCAAAATATTGAAATATTTTGAAATGTGTAGGCCTATTTTTTCCATCATCAGTTAAAAAAAATACATGTATGTACAAATGAATGTCAAAGTTGGATCTGTTGTCACTCATTTATTTATTTTTAACTTTATTTATTTATCTTTATTTATTATGTATTTATTTTTATGTTATTTTATCTTATTTTATTGTTATTTGTTTATTTATTTATATATTTTGATAAAAAAAAACTAATAAATAAATAAATTTATTTATTTATTTATTATTTTATTTATTTATCTATTTATTTATTTATTTATTTATTTATTTGTTTATTTATTTATTTATTTATTTACCTATTTATGAATAAAATCTTTGCTTGACGCCTTCAGATAAGAAATGCAAAAAAATGGAAGTCATACCTGAGGAGAATTTTCCGATAAATAGACCATTATACATTCTACCAGTCAATCCAGCGTCATCATTCCTACTTTGTTTATTCCCTAAGAACATATCTGGTCTTCCTGGTTCAGAGTCCACGTGCACTAGGCTAAATGTAAATAAACTTTTTTTTTGCTCATTTTTTTTACGTTCCGTATTATCTCCCTTTTCTAACACCGGAAGCGACGTCGCTTCATAGCAACGTAGGTAGTTACTGTTTTTATTTTGGTCGCCACACACGTTTCCCTTTAAAATTTCACAAAACAACACAGAACAGCCATGGCAGAACAAGCACAGGTAAGTTATTCTTATATATATAATCTTAAGTTGGTGCAAAGGAAATCAACTCATTATTTTTTTTTACTTAGTTGAAAAATGAAGTTTTTTATGCCAAGATACTGAGACAGGTCTACACTACTCAGTACGACAGTAGAGTCATGGGACATAAATATTCGTCACTTAGACCCCTATGTTATGATATTTCCTCTTTGTTTATATAAAATCAACAATTTTTAAATGCTTGTAAAATCCACAGATCATATCAGACTTTGATAAAGTTTTACTAGTTTAAAGCAGTTCCTTATTTATGAAATCTATTCAATTTTCGTGTTTAGTTGTACTTACATGTAAATGACACATTTTTGCTCACAGATAAAATTTATAAGTTCACTCATTGTTCTTTAAGTCTTATGAAACATGTCAAAATTTTCCTATAAACGTTTTATCCCCTTCAAAATCATTATTTTCTCAGAGTTATCAAAGAGTACATGTATATCTAAATTTCAAAAAGCTAGCCTAAATTCTATTTCCTTCAAGAAAAAGTAGATCTAATAAATAGCCTAAATAATTTTGCTCAAATTATAAGATTTCGTGGACATTTATAAATTGTTGGTTTTGTATAAAACAAAGAAGAAAATACTGTAAGTGACGAATATTTAGGCCCCATGACTGTAGACACTGACTGACTGACTCAGCTCAGTGACTTAGTTACAGTGCAACGAAGAAGGTATTTTACTATTTTGACATTTCTGGAGAAGGAGCAAGAAAAGTCAAAATAGTAAAATACCTTCTTCATTGCACTGTTACTACTCAGTGACTGAGAGACAATAATCACACTAATGCAAAGTGAACATCATAAACAGGGAGACTCCCCCATTTTTATGTACATGTAAAATGTTGACAATTTCTTGCAAAAAAATGCATGTCTCCACCTATGTACATGTATCAATCGCCAAAAGAATCAGTACTTAGGCATTATACAAATTTTGAAACACAGCTAAACAATGACATCACAGGGAATTCAGTAGGCGTTATACAAATTTAATAAAGGTAACAAATGTTATAACAGGTAACAGGTGAGGAGAAATGTTGACTTGACTGGGACTCAAACTCAGGCCTCTCCCTAACTGTACAGCTTCTACCTGAGCTACCTTGTCCAATTTGCAGATTCCCCGTTAACACAGGAGTAACTGATGCAAGTTAAAGTTATTAATACTTCTTTTGAGATTGTGAAAACTTAATTGGCCACAGTGCAGGTGAAAGATTGGCACCAAAGCAATACTAGGATGTATATCTACCACATAAGTATACTCATATGCCAAATAATGTCAACTGAAGTCATTTTCCCTTTGCTTTTCTATGTTAGATAACTTTTATTGAAATAATTGTCCTGGCTCATATATTTAATGAAATATTTTAGAACTTTGCAGATTAAATTGTATGAAAGTCTGTGGACTATCATTCTCAATTGGTTTTGAGTGTATCAGTTTCTTTATATTAAAACTGCAAGTGCCTATATGTGAAAAGCAAAATCTGTACAGTCATTTCCTTCTTTGTTCATATTATATGGTATCAACAAAATACTTGTGGAAAGATTAAAAATTGTTGTTTAAATTCTCTGAGATAAAGCTTCAAAGAAATGTAAACCAACAGCCAGATGAAAATAAATAAAATTTCTTGCAAACATGAAATTTTGAATGAATTGATGAAAGCATTAATTTGTGACAGTTACTAAAAAACTGATTTAGCTATTGGAAAATGACATTAGTTGACATACTTTTGGCACATTACTTTAGTTTAGATATGTTTGTTTGAAGTCTCAGACTTGCCAATCTTGAAATGTTTCCATGGGGGAGATTTTGTTAATTTAATGGGAGAGACTCTTGTTTTTATTCTTGACTCGCCAAGTATGAAGTCGCATTGATATTTTATGAATCTGCAAGTGATAACTGGCATTAATTTTATGAAGTGTTGTTTCATGTTTATCTGTCTTTGGTGATTTGTATTATTGTATATTTCACAGCAGGAACAGAGAGCAACAGGCCCAGGTGGTGTACCAATAGGAGCAAAAACATCAGACTTTTATCGCACACAAAATGTACCTAACAGATTTGATAATCCAGGTAAAACTACTCATATATGAATTTTAATGCAGTTCTCGTCTTCTTAGAATCACCCTGTTCCGATCTGAGTGGGGCGAGTTGTCAGGAGGTCCGGATCATCTTGGAGTATACAAAGAATATACCATCATGATTTTTTGAAAATATTGTGTTCTTAAATTTGTTTTTCTTTCCACAAATTTGACACCGCTCCCAGAAAAAATGGATCCACACTCCACACATGGCCATGGTTTCTTTCCTGAAACATTTTTCTCTTTGAAACAGCATAGCTGCCCATGATACATTCCCTTAAGAAGTGGCATTAGATAACATCTTTTATTCCTGGAAATAAGGGGTATTTTCTTCATGTTTTAAACTAAATTTATCTGGTTGCCCTATTGTCTGCAGGTATATCAGTTTTAATCATGTGAAACTACGAAATTTAAATATTGAAAGAAAACTACACTAATTGTTATTTTCTAATCAACCTATGTAATATCATAAACCTTTATTTTCTCCACAGAGTGGTTCCAAGGCTATAGCGAAAAGAGCCAGCATCCCATGTACAGAACCACATCTGCCGTCTATGGAGCTAAACAGCCTACAGTTCATACCATGCCAAATTGTTTTCATGCTAGATCTCAAAAGTTTACAGATGTAAGTATACAGGACTCTCTCTCTCTCTCTTTCTCTCTCTAGCACAACTGCAAGTACAAATGATACCTTGATTGCTGTTTTTTTTATCTTTGAGGTCTGAAACATCAAGAATTACAATATAATTTAGTTGGTTGTTGTTTTTTTTTTTTTGCTTAACGTCCCACTCAATTATCTTTCACTTATATGGTGCCGATGTGACAAAATTTGCCTATTATCGGCACTGATGGCCGTCGAGATGGGAGGGTTCTTTAAAGTATCAAATCTGATGTGACACGGGACCTCATATTTTTACTGTATCATCCCAATGGCAGGGACAGCCAACCCCAGCATGGATCGGATTTGAATCGATGACCTCAGTAGGGGAACATGCTAACCACTAGGCCATGGCGGTCCCATTTGTTGTTTTTGGGCTTTATTAAGGAACAGAATAGGTGGTTAGTGAAGAATCCCAGGTATCCTTCTTAACTATTGTGGAAACAGACTAAATTTGCAAATTTTTTTTTTTGTGAGCAAGTCAATTGCAATGCTTTGAATATGAAATGCTAATTCTGGAATTCAGTCTAGTAAGCCCAGGGTATTTAGAAACTGGCACAAATATAACAGGGGACTCAGGATGATCTTGTACAGTGACATTTGTATGTAACAGCTTCCAGAGGAACACAAGAAAATCACGACCGTGATAGGAAGGTGGTCTTTATAAAGAGGTTGATATGTACACAGAAGGTAATATTGGGGACCACAAAAAAAAAAAACGGTCTATGTGACCAGGTGGTATTTAAATACAGTTGGTCGCTAGAGTAGGGTTGACTGTACATACTTTGACTAACAATTCAATTTTTCTCTTTCAGCATTTGGGAGTATGCGGAATGTACAGAAATCACTCACTAAATACAGCCATGGATCAAAGTCGAGTGTGATGGATATAGTCTGGATTAACATATTAATGGGGAAACAGTGCAAACTGAAATGGGATATTGGGGGACTTGGACTGGTGGGCTTATCCTGGGGAGGGGGGATGTCAGAGGATTATTGACTATCTTGTGTGCAAAATAACAATGAAATAGATTCAGGAAGTCAAATATAAAATCTCTTTCGCAATACCAAGATTTATTGCTCTACAACAGTATGGACAGAAAATCTATATTACAGTGTGTGGATGTTTTCCGACATTTATTTTTTAAGTAAAGTGAAGTATATACTTTTTTTTATTTCATTAGATAAAGTTGTTTAGTTACTTGCAGGGGAAATGGCTTTTAAATACTTCTGTTGCCTTAAATCATTGGTAGATGGATGTAAATATTTATATTTTTTTCATTTTATCATTTATTTTTATTTGTATCACATCTTTCTATCACTTTTTGTACAGATCCATAATTTGCCTCTATCTGGTTTGAAAATCTCGGATTTTTGATATGTATGCTATCACGTGTGTAGGAACACTCTTGTGTGTGATCGTTGAATTCCAATTCAGTACAGTAAACTCAAAAACAGTAACTAAAACAAAAACGAACGACTACAAAAATGTCTGGTAATATGTAGAGTGGAAGTATTGTATGCTCAACTGTCAACTATATAATGATAAAAACCGAAATGTGAATTAAAATTTAAAATGAATGAATTTTCTTGTATTTTTTCTTGAATTAATCATTACAACATTTGCTATGACACAGGTTACTTGAGGTTTGATAAGTATTCATGTGATGACTTTGATTGACATTCGTTTTGTTTAGACTGTTATTTGAGTATGGAGGATATGTATGCGAGATATAAAATCAGACTCGTGACTTATCAAGTGGGGGCCTTGTGTGGCTCAGGTGTAAATTATCATGTTCACCTTCTGATCACGAGGTCCTGGGTTAAAAATCATACTGCGCTGCAATTGGCTGTGATGTCCATCGGATGAGACAGTAAAAAACGAGGGTCGGTATCACAGTATGTATAAGCCCATTAAAGACCTCCCTGCTCAATGGCCATAAGTTCATAAGCCGAATTTGTCAGCCATCTCCAGCATACGGTGACATCTCCATATATGTGAAAGATTCTTGCGTAGGATGTTAAACGACAATACAACAACAACCTTTCAAAAGTTATTTTCAAAGTTAAATATTTAGAAAGGTAGGCCAAACTCCAAAGTCAACTAGCTAGTCAAAAGAAAGGTCTTGCCATAAAGAGTACGCAGTCAAATGATATAAAAAGAATATCGCATACCAGTACTATTGAAAAAGTTCCAACGCTCAAATTTATGCGTGTGAAAAGTACTTCAGATTCCAAGATCAATGTTACTGTGTCAAAGATATCAGAAGCAGAAGTCATGTCACAAGGGATATATATATGTGAAATATGAAAGGTCTCACTTTCCAGTCAAAAGTTAGGTCCGAGGTTAAAGTTTTTTATAGGTCAAACTATGAGGTCAAGGTCACTCAAAAGTTTCCAGTAGAAACAAAGGTCTTGCTCATTTCTTTATACTTACTCTACAATGTATCACAAGTGACCGATAGGAAGTTAATTAAAACTTCCCAGAATTATCTGACAGGCTTCGCTCGCTTTTCTATCTTTTTAAGGGGGAATGCATTTTAAAAATACCCCTAGAAAAAAACCCCGGTCTTCACCCCAACCGTGTTTGAAAAATTCCTGGATCCGCCTATGACCCCTTTGAATCAGCCAGTAGGATACAGGGCCGGCGGGGCTAGAGGGATTAAAAAAAATTGTTAGTTTTGCAGTTTATTTTATAGATAAATTAATATTAGCATTCTACATCAAAGAGTTTAAACAAAGCGATTGTTATATACATGTACATGTACATCATATTCTATATGAACAAGAGATATGAAGAAAAGCATGAGTTGTTTATTGAAAAATACATTTAGTTAGTGATACACATATACTGCTGCTCTAAGACTGATCAGATAAAAATTCAACTTTTATGCAAAATCAACGAATTTCGTCTTAGTGAGCATCTCAGTGATATCGTGAACATGCTAAATAATTCTAGAAGTTTTAAAAGGGTAGGCAATATCTAATTGAAAATAAAGACTTTAGTAATTTCAATAACTAACATAACATTTTAAACATGACTTACATCGTTTCTTGTAAAACAAACAAACAAGCAAAAACTGCACTTTTGAAAATATCTTTTTTTTTGTGCATCGTATACTACATGTACTAGCTGTTTTCAAATCAAATGAATTTAGGTGGGAAAATCATTGTATTATACAATTTAGCAGACGTTAGTCAGCTTCAGCTCTTCTAACCAGAAAACTATTAATTACCTGTACACCAGGGTTCAGGGAGTCTGTCCACCATTTGCGTTTTGCATGTCAGCTCCCTCAATGTTAAATTGCTTCCGCCAGGTCTGCACGGATACGAACGCAGTTTTTTTTTTTCAAAGGGGGAAAGACTGGATGGTCAGTTACTATAAATTAGTTTACACTGTATTAGCGTAGGAAGAGAATGAAAAGCGAGAGAGGGGACAAACCAATTTTTATGAAATATATTTGGTCACTTTAAAATCATAACGCCGTAGTGTACGCCCTACATGTAGTTTGCCGAAGCTGATACGATAACGGATATTATGTATTCATGGGGGAGACTAAATTTTACAAAGAATCAAAAGGAAAATCTAACTGTTTCCTATTAATGGGGGAGACTTGGTTAGTATGACATCATTTCAAGTTTGCATGTCAGTGGTTTTAGTTTAAACACGCATTATTATCATTTCCAATTACATGCACTTTATGACAATAAGTACAAATTAACATGAGATTGAAAAGAAAGACGATACAATATTTTTCAAATTTCTCCCCCGGTGATGTGAATGTGGCCAGAGACGTATATACATGTATAACATACAAGCAGCTAGTAGGCCTATGCATTATATAACATTATGTGTTATATAGGCCTACGTCTCTGATGTGACTTTGAGTCGCCAATGTATATCAATCTCTGATTTAAAAAAAATGCAAAAAGTTAACTATACTCTGGTATTTAAACGACAATAGCCTACACCTCCACTCAAACAGAGACGTACGTGTATATAGCGTACGTCTCTGACTCAAATAAATGTACATTTATTGATATTTGAGAGAAAGATCGAGATTCATTTTCTTAGCGAAAACCTTTTTACACAAGCAATTTAAACGTTACGTAACTGTTAAATTGAGAGAACCTTTTAAAATACCTGGCCATCTGGCACCTATTACATATATCTGGTGCTTGCATCTTTCGGGTGTAGAAATTTCTATTGAAACGTCGAGGTCATACTACCTACCTCCTCGACGTTTCAATAGAAATTAGGCCTAGTGTAGACCCAACACACGTGCTCAGGTAGAGTTATCGGTACCTTCTTGTTTACATTTTGACGTCATTCATGTTCCTGTTTTTGACATTTTGCAATGGAATGAGGGTCGCATCTTTCGCAATTGATAACATGAAATTTTATCTAGATACGTAGTGGGAGAGGAAAAGGTATGATGTTTACATTCAAAGCTCCTGAGCTTATCAGTAGTGTGGCAAAAAAAGGCGGAAGTTCGAGACGAGAAGGGAATAGGGGGGGGGGGGGGGGGGGG